>VMDR010007411.1:0-40706 GCA_007922815.1 Macrotus californicus | reverse complement strand
CACGGTTCTGTTACTAAGAAACTGGCCTTCACCTGTCCATGTAGCAGCTCTGAGCCTCAGTCTTCCCTGTGTGTGATACAACAAAAGGAGAATAAACTATTTGGAAGTCTCTATCTCAATAAACAAACCTTAGTATCCTGAGAACTAAATGTTACTTGTTGAAATAAATTATGCCTCTTTTATTAAAAGCTTATACATGAAAATTTAGGCATGACAGAAATGCTCTGTTCTCTGATTTATCCTTAGTTTCATTAATAAAATCTCTTTAAGATCATTTGAAACTGCAGTTTATATTCACACAGCCAAGGTGTAAAAACAGCCTGTGCATCCATCAGCAGATGAATGAATAAAGAAAAAATATATAGAATACAGAAATATATACTGTTACAAGGAAATATTATTCAGCCACGAGAAAGAAGGAAATGCTGTCATCTGCAACAACATGGATGGACCTGGAAAGCATTATGCTCAGGGAAATAAGCCAGACAGAGAAAGGCAAATATCACATGGTATCACTTCTGTGTAAAACATAAAATAAGTAACTAAATATATAACACTTAAACTCACAGAAACAGAGAGTGGGAAAATAGCTGTGAGGTTCCAAGGGGCTAGGGATGAGGAAGCAGGCAGAGGGTGGTAGAAAGGTGTAAACTTTCACCTTACTACCATGAATAAGGTTTGAGGACCGACCTAAGCAGGGGTGGGCAACCCATGGCCCGTGGGCTGCCTGAGGCCCAGGATGGCTGTGAATGCGGCCCAAAACAAAATCGTAAATTTACTTAAAACCCTTTTTTGTTGCTCCTCAGTTTTCGTTAGTGTTTGCGTATTTAATGTGTGGCCGAAGACAACTCTTCTTCCAGTGTGGCCAGAGATGCCAAAAGGTTGGACACCTCTGGTTCTAATGTGTGACATGGTGTCTATATTCGATACCACTGTTCTGGGTCATTGAAATTAGCTTAGAGAGCAGGACTTAAATGTTCTCATCACAAGGAAGGGTAAATATATGAGGTGATAGGCTGTTTAATTAACCCATTGGAAGAAATTATTTTACAATGTATATGTGTATCAAATCACCACGTTGTACACTTTAAATATCATAATATTTTTTGTCGATTATACTTCAATAAAGCAGAGGACATGTAGAAACTGCCTAGTTAGGATCCTATTCTTGAATGTTTTCCAGTTCTCATAAGCTTCCTTTCCTTTCAAAATGTTGCTGTGGAATTATACCTTCGTTCCCCTTTCTTTTTGAAATGCCAGTATTCCTGCCATCCAAGGAACACACCTGACAAGGCTGGACCACCCCACTCTCAGTTACCAATTTAAGACAACCGGGCATAGATACTTGTTCACCCTGGTTTCAATCCTTTCCACTTCATTACCCAATTTCCTTTTCAGGTTCAGAATTAGAACCAGACTACCAGTTTTCCCATTCTCTTTTCCTACCATCTAGGAGAAGAAATTTTCAGAAACTGTGGCCTCTTTAGTCATGTGGTCAGCGAAACCAAAACCTATCATCTCCTGGGGTTTCCAGTGTCTCAGTGACCACACATTATTAATTGAATGGGAATGAAAATTGGCCAGTTTCTAACCCCTGAATTCTCATCAGGACAAACCCATTCGAAGCATTAGTAAGCAGAGTGGGGCTTGCTGGAATCAGTCTGCTGCTATCCCCTTGCCCTCACAGATGTGTGACGAGACTGTCATGCAATGGTCCGCAGACAGGACAACTGCCTTCACTTAGTGCCTCTTATGTAATCACTACTGTGCCCAGCACATTCTTCCCCTTAAGCACAAATGAATGAGGACAAGTAACATTTAGAAGAAATCCGCAGGTAAAAAATATGGTAATGACTCCCAAAGTTTTCATCATGTCTTCTTTCCCATCACCGCCTCACAGTTCCAAAAAGAATCTCCATTTGAATGTCCCAAGTCACTTCAAATATATCATGTTCAACATCAACATTTTCTTCCCACCAAAAATAATTCACTTTCCCTAGCTCCCGTTTATGTCACCCCATTCTCTCAACCTCACACGCTAGAAAATTTGAAGTCACTTAAGACTTCCCTCTCCTCCATAACCTTCTAGTTAAAACTCATTTATTTAGTACTGGGCTTGGCTAAATCCACCCACTTTAAATGATTCTTTAAATTTTTTAATATTAAAAAATACACAAAGTGGAGTAAAAGCTAAGGAAGGTTTGGGGGGGTCTAGTCTGCATCTGACAGCTTATTGAATTTCTCATAAGTTTCAACACAATCTGAGCGTTAAAGAATTGTATTTACAGAGGTTGCATGGTAAAATGTTTCCTCAGAGAACCATGTCTGAGTGCCCATTTGTTAGCTGGTTTTCCTTTCTATGCCAAATGCATTAAGAGTTTGTTAAATTTTAAATATAATGGAAGTAGGTATATATTCAAGAGAAAAGGAGACAATATAAAAGTTTTGACTCCAGTTTTATTAGAAATCAGTATTACTAATTATTTTCTCCAAATTTATATTCATAACTTCCTGTGCAAAGCCACAGAGACTGCCTGGCATCTGGTCTGGGAGCCAAAACAGGATTCAGCACAGAGGCGGGATCCCCATACCCTACACGGTGCTTTAGTTTGTCTGCAAGAACCTCCTGTGGTCTCTTTCCAGGGGAAGGCTGAATTATTCTAAATCTCACGTGAGGAAAGATATAGAAAATAAAGAAGAAAAAAATCAACCCAGGAGCAGCAGGTAAATGTGACTGTAGAAAAAGAAATCACATCATGGGTCCAGGCGTTTCCCTGGCTGCCTTGCATCACTGGGTGAAGCTTCTGGGAGCACAAAGCCCCTTTTAGTTACTAAGCCCAAATTCCGATGCAGAGGCATGCCCTCAGTGGGAGGCAATACAGATGGACTGCAGTAAAGAGAGGTTTCCAAGGCTTGAGTACAATGTGGGCTTGCCTTTGTGAAAATGATGGGAATGAGAACATTTGAATTAGCAGGGACCTGGTGGAATCCTAACTGCTGGGCTCAAACCAAGATTAGAACTAGCAAAATGACTCTTGAGGTTCAAAGGGAGGGTGTCTTTAGGGCTAGCCACACACAGCCAGACCCCACACTCCTGGGCAGATTGGCTTTAATTCCAGAGTTGTGCCTGTGTACCCAGCACCCATTTCTTTAAGACAAATCTCCATTGGTATGGGCCTTGGTTTTTATTTTATTTTATTTATTTTATTATTTTTGTATTATCTGTAGGAAAATTTGTGTTGTGCTAAGGGGTCACTGAGGGAGGATTAATGTGAGGCTTGGTGTTTTTCTTCAGTTGTCGTTATTTGGAGGCATAACAAGAAACTGCAGTATTTATTTTTAAAAGTCATGGAAATGATCTCATATCTGAGATCCGGGACATTTTTATTCTCAGGGGTGACTGCATTCCTCTGAGATAGCAAGCCATGCCATTAGAAGAACTGAATAATTTGTTTGTTCATTAAATTTCTTTTTATTAAAGGTCAATATGGACATTAGATTAGGTAAGTGTCTGTGAGAATAACTGAAGAAAATGTATGATCTAATAGAAGAGGCCGGAATTTAGATGGGGAAGATCAATCTTTTGTTATATCGTCTGGGGATTTTGTTTTGCTTCCTTGGGTTGTTCTATTTGTTTATTTGGGGGTTTATTTGTGTGTGTGTGTGTCTACTAGATGAAAGTGGTATAAATGCTGTGGGTGCTCTGCCCGTATTTCCTTTACCGAGTCAATACATCCATCCCAAGCTGCTGTGCTTGCTGTCTACCCCTTTTCTAGAGAATTATCTTTCTTACACAGCAGACAAGGAGATTACATTCCCCGACCCAACCTCAACCACTGCCATCACCATGGGACAGCCCACAGACAGTGATTGGCTTTGAGCAAGGTTGAAGAGACTGGTTTCCCTGCTCAAGGCTGAACAACTCTGCACAGTGATTTATGTTCCTGCAACCCCAGTAGATCTGGTGGCCAAGGCCAGACTTGCTCTAACCCTTTCCCTTACCCTCACTCACTCCCAGGGTTTTTTTGAGAGCATACTCATAAGTCAAGAGCACAGGATCTGTGTCACAGTTCCTGCTTCCTGAAACTCAAACTGAGACAGATACTGTCTTCTATTTTGCCATAGATTTAATTATCTCTATAATGTAAGCAAATTACTTTTTTGATGATAAAAAACTAAATCAAGGCCCTGGCTGGTGTGGATCAGTGGATTGAGTGCTGGCCTACAAACCAAAGGGCCGCGGGTTCGATTTCCAGTCAGGGCACGTGCTTGGGTTGCAGCCTAGGTCCCCAGTAGGGGGTACATGAGAGGCAACCACACACTGATGTTTCTCTCCCTCTCTTTCTCCTTTCCTTCCCCTCTGTCTAAAAATAAATAAATAAAACCTTTAAAAAAAACTAAATCAGATGATTAACTATTTAAGAGCTTCTTGCTATGTTGAATCACGGTTTTGGGCCCTATAGGAAATCACTGTGAGAGGTAGTTCCAGCCCACAGGACAATAATTTTGGTTGGAAAAATATATCAAGGTATAAATAAGTCAAACAGTAAAATTAATTTTAATATATTTTATTGATTATTCTATTACAGTTGTCCCATTTTTCTCTCCTTTATTCCCCTCTTCCCTGCACCACCCCCACCAGCATTCTCCCACCCTCTTAGTTCATGTCCATGGGTCATATATATAAGTTCCTTGGCTTCTCCATTTCCCATACTATTCTTAACCTCCCCCTGTCTATTTTGTACCTACCATTTATGCTTCTTATTGCCTGTACCTATCCCCACATTCTCCCCTTTCCTTCTCCCCACTGATAACCCTCCATGTGATCTCCATTTCTGTGATTCTGTTTCTATTTTAGTTGTTTGCTTAGTTTATTTTTGTTTTTGGTTTTGTTTTAGGTTCAGTTGATAGTTGTGAGTTTGTTGTCATTTTACTGTTCATAATTTTGATCTTTTTTTTAGATAAGTCATTTAACATTTCATATAACAAGGGCTTGGTGATGATGATCTCCTTTAACATGACCTTATCTGGGAAGCACTTTATCTGCCCTTCCATTCTAAATGATAGCTTTGCTGGATACAGTAATCTAGGACATAGGTCCTTGCCTTTCATGACTTTGAATACTTCTTTCCAGCCCCTTCTTGCCTGCAAGGTTTCTTTTGAGAAATCAGCTGATCGTCTTACGGGCACTCCTCCGTAGGTAACTGTCTCCTTTTCTCTTGCTGCTTTTCACATTCTTTCCTTATCTTTAATCTTGGGTAAATTAATTATGATGAGTCCTGGTGTGTGCTTGGGTCCAACTTTTTGGGGACTCTCTGAGCTCCCTGGACTTCCTGGAAGTCTATTTCCTTTGCCAGATTAGGGAAGTTCTGCTTTATTATTTTTTCAAATAAGTTTTCAATTTCTTGCTCGTGTTCTTCTCCTTCTGGCACTCTTACAATTCGGATGTTGGAATGTTTAAAGTTGTCCCGGAGATTCCGATGCCTCTCCTCATTTTTTAAAATTCTTTTTTCATCATTTGGTTCTGGTTGAATGTTTATTTCTTTCTTCTGGTCCAAATCACTGATGTGAGTCCCAGTTTCCTTCCCTTCACTGTTGGTTCCCTGTATGTTTTCCTTTATTTCACTTAGCATAGCCTTTACTTGTTCCCCTCTTTTGCAACCATACTCAACCAATTCTGTGAGCATCCTGATTACCTGTGTTTTCAACTCTGCATCTGATAGGTTGTCTATCTCTTCATCGCTTAGTTCTATTTTTGGAGCTTTGATCTGTTATTTCATTTGGACCATATTTTTTGTCTTGGCGTGTCTGTTATGTAGTAAGGGGCAGAGCCTTAGGTGTCCTCCAGGGTGGGGCAACCACATCACTGCATTGTGACGTATGTTGGAGAGTGGTCCAAGAGGGAACAATGCTACTTGCTCTGCTCTCTGCTGGTTTTCAGTCATTTCCTCCTCTACCCACAAACAAATTGGGCCCTTCTGGTGCTGATTCCCCAGTGGGTAGGTTTGTGTACATTCTGGGACCCTGTGGGTCTCTCCAACGAACTCTCCTATGAGGCTGGGAGTCTCTCCTGCCACCCCAACCCTCACAGAGTTTTACAGTCAGTGGTTTTGAGGCTTTATTTCCTCATGCTGGAACTCTGGGTTACATGGTCTGTCTCGCTCCCCAGTTGTTCCAACCAGTTTATCCACTCCCAAATGTGGGACTGCCTTGCTCCCCAGCCACAGCCTCATACATCTGTCCTCCAGCCACCACCTTGCTGCAAGTCCTCTCCATCCTAGCTGTCCGTCTCTGTGCTTCCTACCAGCCTACATGAATGTTTCTTCTTTAACTCCTTGGTTGTTGGACTTCCATACAGTTCAATTTTCTGACAGTTTTGGTTATTTTTTGTTTAAACTTTGTTGTTGTCCTTCTTTGGTTGTGCAAGGAAGCAAAGGGTATCTACATATATCTCCATCTTGGCCAGAAGTTCAAACAGTAAAATTTAAATAGCTGAAGGCAACATCAGTTATATCAAGACAGCACATGATTAATCACCAAATGAATTGTGAAGACAATTGCTACAGAACTGTTCCCACCAAAAGTCAGAAAAATTAGGTTCCATTTTGTTCAGATTTCTCACTGAGTATGGAAATGGGCACAAATTACTTTATCCCTCTGGGCCTCAGTTTTATCAGTAAAATGAAGTTTAAGGACTTGATAATCCCAAAGTTTCCTCTCAGCCTGTTTTGAACTTGTGGCTGTTCTCCCTGGATCTGAGGTAGCTTCAGGGAGGAAGTCCATGTTGAGATGGCTGTTTTAAGAGAAGAACGGCATACAATTCAGATAAAAGGAGACCATGGGCAAAAAAGCAAAAGAAGGAAAGAAAATCCATGTGAATAGTTGGCAGTGGAACATACTGGTAGAGCATCTTGGGAGATGGTACTATTAAGTGGGAGCCAGAAGGTAAGTGTTTAATGCCAAGGATGAGAAATGTAGCCTTTATCCTATAGAATGAAATGCAATCTCATTATCATGACGATGATGGCACCCAGGTCCTTTTCATGTTCTGGACCCTTCCTACTTTTTCCATAACTCCCAGCATACCTCATATACTCTGTGAAGTCTGAAGTTTCTGAAAAATACCAAAGCCTATCACATCCAAAGGCCTTTGCACATGCCACCTCTTTGACAAGAACATAGTCCCCATCTTCAGTTCCTTATTAATCCATCTCATTTCTCAAGACTCCATGTAACTACCATATCCTATATGAATCCTTCCTTCTACCACTGCCACCAGGCAAGCTGGCCACTGCCTGCTTGGTACTTCCCTGGCATGCTGTCTATATCTAGAATATCACCTACCACATTGCATTGCAGCAATAGACTCACATATTTTCTCCATCCATTAGGAATTCTTGTGTTCCTGGAGGACAAAAGCTGGGTCTTCTTCATTGTATCCAATCTACCACTCTCTTCCACTTCCCCCCTACCCACCCCACACATATGCCCATTCAAGCACAGTCCCTGACAAATAGCAGGGAGCTCAGTAAGTCTTGTTAGGATGAGAGAATATAGACTACTTCACATCGGCATGGGACCTAGGCACTTTTGCTTTGGTGAGCCACTTTCTTCGTTAAAATTTTTTTTAATTATATTTTATAATTGTACTGGTATAAAGGTAAGTATATAATATTATATGTTAAAATAAATATTATACAATATGTTAAGACATATAATGAACTTTGATTTTAAAATAAAACATGTTCATGTGTACCTAGAAGTATTGTGAATCCCATACACTGTGCCTATTGAGCCTAACAGATAAGCCAGCTCAGGAATGAATGGCCAAGTATATTAATTAATGAAACTCATCTTACAAGTGTTTATCTTTACTCACATAAGCTCATTTAGGTTTATTTCATCTGTTTTGAGTAAGATATAAGATGTTTGATTATATATTCCTTCAGCTTTTCGGGGTTTTTTTTTTTTACCACAGTAGTTATCTTTTAATCATAAGTAACATCATGGGAAATTTAATAGAAATGTTCATGTGAAACACTGCTCAGTTCATTTTGAATCGCAATTTAAAGTGACTGGTCAAAATTATCACTAGGAGGGCACCCTACTGTTCTTTGAATAGAGCAAGTGAAATGTATTAAAAATCAAAAGGAAAAATTAATTTCATAGCATAACAGAAGGAATAATGATTTTAAACAGCTCTGTATATTATTAGTTTGTAACTACCCTCTACAAAATGTTACAAAAATTAGGATTTCAGATGGTAGATGAGGTTTGTCTCCCTGAAAATAAGGCTTTTAATAAATACGAAGCACGAGTATTTGGGTATGATGAAGATTCAGTAATTAAGCATTGAACATGCAGTGATCCATTTGACACCAAAGAATTAAAGACACAAAAAATTGCTCAGCAAAAGGAAATTGCCAAGAAGGCTATTTTTGTGCCCTAAAGAATGATGATTTGTCTCATAGCAAGTCTTCCTTCACCACTTATAAGTTGTTAGAAACACTGCAAATTAGGGTGAAAAGGGATTTTCAAGACACGGATTCTTAGAAATGAGGCAAGTTCTTAGTGATCCATTTCCTTATCTGTATAGAAATAAGGTCTCCATCATCCCTGAAAAATGTTAAGTAGCAGCGGCTACAATATTCTCAGAGATGGGGACCTTACTATCTAACAAAGCAGTCTGTTTTGCTGTAGTATCATTTTAATTAAAAAAAAAAAAATTCTGTTCGTGTCAAGTAGAAAATGCACTCCTTTCCCCACTGAAAAATATACAAAGATTAATACTTTAGTTACCTGATACTTTAGGAGGAATAATAGGTAATGCAAGGTTCACTGGGTTTGCAGATTAGCAACCTGTACCCTTAGGCGCCAAAATATGTTTTTCTTTTACCAAAAGCAGTTTTGATAGGCGTCTTTCAGGTAGTATAAAAGAGTGCACAGAGTGGAAGGCCGTCAATCAGAGAAATCTGACTTTGGGTCCTGGCTCCTATACTGATTAGCATCTGCATTACCTTAAGGAAGTGGCTTAAACTCTGGAAGTTTCATTTTTCCTTCCCAAAACCTTGGGGTTAGAGGCAAGGTATGTAAAGCGCCCAGCACCATTCTTGCTACAAAACAAATACTCAAATTATTTCAGCAACAATTAGTTTATCTCCTTTCCAACTGTGCTGAACTTCTTTTGACATTTTAATGATTTGGGGGTGATAATTATGGGCATTAATTACTATAAAGCGCTGTGAAACAGGTCACAATGTTTTTTACCCCCTTGAAAGTGTCCAGAAACTGCTTTCTCTGGTGCCGAGGTTGCTTTTTAATTTCTTCTTTATCCCTCCTTGCTGTCAGATAACTCTGTCAACGTGTCAGCCTCTCACTGCCATTTTCAGCCTCAGTTCACGCTGGTCTTGTGAATAAAAAATTGAACGAAACCAAACTTGTTAGCATGGTGTTTAAAATAAGTGTCGATAGATCCTGATAAAAGTCTGCGACCCCCTTAAAGAGCTCAGTGTTCCTGTCTCAGAGCCTGCGTTTTAGTGTTTTGGGCAGCTATTTTAACCAATGCTGAGAATCTTTTGCCTCAGCTCCTGGGTCATGGCTGCCTTTTGCAGGGTTGAAATTATCTTTAGGTGAGCACAGAAAATAGAGGGATAGGTAGGTGGGCGAATGAGAGAGAGACACAGAGAGACCGAGAGAGATATGAGAGATCCGTTTTAGGAGATATAAACTAAAATTTCCAAATTACTGCAGTGAAAGATGGTTTAGTCCAGCTGCATCTCCAAGGTAATAAAATCAAATCTCTGTTTTTCATCTGTAAAATGGGGCAAAAAAAAATTTAATCTGAACTGTTTCATGGCTGAACTATGAAGCAACACAGAATAGATATGAAAGCTATGAAAAACAGATATGAAATCACCTTATAAATTCAACTTGTTAATGCTATTATATATTTTGTACCCTATCTTTGAAAAAAACTGGATGATGACTCTATTTGCAGTTTTACTTAGTGGAGTAAAAAATGGAATGTTTGCTTTCAGTTATACAGATGCTTCCTTTCTTGAGATCCCATCATTATGCTTTCTTCCAACCCCCTCCGAGCAGCCAGACTCTGTGCACAGGTCTCATTCGTGGGCCTGGATCTGAAATTGTGTTGTGATTTATCACTGGGGTACTCAGAGTGTTTTTCAGCAATGCCATGCCATGTCATGCCTGACTGTTTTACTAGCAGGTAAAAATAAAATACCTTTGCTTTTTCTTTTTATCAAGTCTAACAATATTTCACCCAATGATTCTACTAAGTAAAGAAATAAAAAATAAAAAAATAAAGCCATCCTCTGATTAGATTTTCTCTTCTTTCTTTTTTAAAGGATGTATTTGTATACAATACATGAGCGCAAAGACCCTATGAAGACATAAAACACAGATTTGCATTACATTATTAAGAAACTCAAGTTGAATGAAGTGCAAATATTCCTGTGCTTAGAAAAATCCGTAAGTGCTCCAAGTTGGGCATAGTACCAATGTATTGCTGTGTGACAAATTACCCCAAAACTTAGCAGCTTAAAATAACAAACATGTATTATCTCAGAGATTTTGTGGGTCAGGAATCTACATGCAGTTTAACTGAGTGCCTCTGGCTCAAGTTTCAGTCACGATGCTGGCTGGGCTGCGGTCATGTCAAGATTCAACTGGTGCTAGAGAATCTCTTCCAAGCCTGCTCACAGGCTGTTGGCAGCTCTTAGAAGATCTGCTTCCGTATCAACTGGCTCACATGGGTTATCATCACGTGGGCCTCTCCATAGACTGCCTGGGTTTTCTCTGGACACGACATCTGGTGATTAGAGAAGGAGACAGACAAACAGAGAAGCAGAGAGGGAAATGTGGGTGGGGAGATGGATGCTCCAGAGAATGGTCAAGACAAAAGCCCTAGTCTTTTTGTTACTCAGTCTCAGAAGTGCCATCCCACCACCTTTGTCACATTCTGTTCCTTGGAAGGGAATCACTAAGTGAGCCCCTGTTTAAAGGGGTGAGAACTAAGCAAGAGCATGAAAACCAGGAAGTGGGGGTCATCCAGGGGCATCTTAGAGGCTGCCTACCACAGTGGGATAAAATGCTGGGAATTGGATTACTGAATTTTTTTTTACCTTGATAGTTTGGACATAACATACCATTTTTAAAAATTTTCATTTTAGCTTAGCTAATGCTCTTTCTGTAGAATTGTGAAGTGGGTGCTTATTCATTACAAAAATATCCTAGTAAAGTTAATACCAAAAACACTCAAGCAAACAAACGTTTTATTATATATAATAACACATATATTCTCATGGCACACAGCCCTGGCGGCACCAGATAATTCTAGTGGAATTACTAGCTGTGTGCATGTCTGCCTCTATCTGAGGGATGATAGAGGGAAAAGGGAGCTAATAACTACTGAGGCCCTCTGATATGAAGGGGCAGGCCCTTCGCTACACATGTTCATGTGGATTTTTTTAAGACTTTATTTATTTATTTTTAGACAGAGGGAAAGGGAGAAAGAAAGAGAGGGAGAGAAACATCACTGTGTGGTTGCCTCTCGTGTGCCCCGACCTGGGGACCTGGCCAGCAGCCCAGGCGTGGCCCTGGCTGGGAATCGAACTGGCGACCCTTTGGTTCACAGGCCAGTGCTCAATCCCACTGAGCCACACCAGCCAGAGCTCACATGGATTATTTTCATCTTTAACCTGCCAAGAAAGCCCTCTCATCTTCAGTTTACAAAGGAAGAAATTGAAGTCACGTGACTAGCCCATGGCCACACAAGTGAAAAATGGAAAAGAAATTGGGACTCAGACCAAGCTTATAGGGGTTCAAAGCCCATGTCATGTCCACTGACACACCGCCCTGCACTCTGCCCTATGTCATCATGCCAGGGCCTTAGTTTTCCCAGGAAATGTTTAATGGACAGTACCACATTTTGAAATTAGAAGGAGATCAGAAGCACCACCTATTCCTTAAAGGCCTGTGAGTGAGTGAGTGAGTGAGTGTGTGTGTGTGTGTGTGTGTGTAAACACACACACACATATATATATATATATATATATATATGGTGGGATGAATTAGGTTGCCTCAAAATTCAAATGTTAAAGCTTTAACCTCCAATACTTGAGAATGGGACTGTATTTGAAAACAGGACCTTTAAAATGATTAAAATGAAGCCATTAGGGGTGGGCCCTAATCCAATCTGACCGGTTTCCTTCAAAGAGAAGGAAATGTGCACACACAAACAAACACTAGGGATATGCACGCTCACAGAGGGAAGACCATGTGAGGACCCAGAGAAGACAGCCATTTACAAGCCAGGGAAAGAGGCCTAAGCAGAAACTAAACCTGCCAACACCTTAGTCTTAGACTTCTCGCTTCCAGAACTTTGAGAAAAAAAAAAAATCTAATGTTTAAGCCACCCAATCAGTGATATTTTGTTATGAGAGCCCTAACAGACTAATATAATAATAATAATATATATATATACAGGACTCGGCACAAATAATGCCACTTTTCTATTACAAACTCTTTTACTACAAAAACATAGGCATGCAGTTCTGTAACATAACAATATCACACTCAAGCACACCATATAACATTGGAGGTGAAATGTTCAAGTTAACACTATAAATTATTACATCCATATTACCAACCACACCAGGTGTTACTTCTGCCAGACCCTATACATACGCACATACACTCACATGTATATGCAAATATATAGCAACATAGAAAAGCACATATACAATATAAACACATACGTATCTGTCAGAAACTCTTAAAATAAAATTTTACATTAAATACCAAATAATATCTTCCATATTGGGAGCTTGCATTAAGTTAGCTAAGTAGGTATTATGCTTGATTTCTTCTCCTGTCATTTTCCACGGACTTCTGAGGCTTTCTGGCGGGTGGCAGGGAGGAAGGTAGGGCACGAACAAAGAGAAGTCGACTTGTGCTCAGACAAACTGGCTTTAACTTGTGTCTCTGTCATGTATTTTCAGCTACATGACCTTGGGCAATATGCCGAGGCTTTTTTAGCCTCTGCCTTCTTATTTTTCCACTTCAGCTAACATTCTTGAGTATCTACTCCAGGCCAGACTGTGCTTTTGCATAAATCACTTCAATTTGTAAAATGTGATAACAATGCCACCTAGCAGGGTTGCTGTGACGATCAAGTAGAACAGTGCACGTGCGAGGACTTTGTAAACCGCACAGGCTCATACAAATAACAGGGTGTGTCATTTTTCTGTTTTTTCACATCATTGCTTCCAAATGATAAAACTGTAATTCTGACCTTAGAAACAATGGCTCATCTAGTTTTCTTCCCTAGTTAAGTGACCCAAAGGTAATCTAAGAGTTATATTAATCTTCTTCAAACCCAGCTTTAAACCTACCACTCCCCTGCTGAATAAACAAGTCTCCCAGATCTGAACAGTATCCAGAGCACATATATACATGGGGTATGAATTGAAGCTCTCCCACAACCTAGCCTCAGCTTACCTTTCCAACTTTATTTCCCGGTGTTCTGCATCAGGTTTTCTACAAAGCAAAATTACAAGCCGCCTCCTACACAAACCCTGAACTTTGTGCTTTTTTACGTTTCCTTCTCTGGTGTTTGCAGTTGATGAGACTGTGAAGCCTTCGGCACACGGCCCGTGATGTGGTGAACCCTCAGTGAGTGACAGCCGCTATTATTTTGACTCCTGCTGTCAGTACCACCACCAGGTCCTTGTAGCCTTATTGAAACATTTCCTCTGCTACAAACCTTGCACGTTACAAGCGCTTTCACCCTCCTCGACTGTTTCCAGCACGATATCTTAATCTCTGGGGGAGACAATAGTGGTTTTCTGAGATACAATAAGTTGTATATCTATTCATTCAAAATATATGTAAGCACATGCTCAGTGGCGAAACTTGTGTTAGAAAGGATGCCTTGGACAAAAAGAGCCTTCCCCAAGGGAGCTTGCAGTCTAACAGGGGACTCAGACAACTCGGCAAATCTCACCTATATTCTACAGAAGCCTCTGATGCACCTCCACAGTCTTTCCTCAACACAGCAGCTAGCGTGAGCTTCTGAAGTGTACGTCAGATCATAGCACTTCTCGGCTAAGATCTGTATCATGCATCTTCACTTTACTCAGTTTTTCTTTGCAGTGACTTAAGAGATCTTATGCCATCTGGTCCTGACTTCACTCCTAGCACATGGTGGCCTGCCTCCTGTCCCTCAACCTGCCAGGCTTGCTCTCACCCTTTGCCTTAACCACTCTCTTTGCACCAAATGCTCTTCCTCAGATATCTGCTTGGCTAATTCCCTCAACTTTTTTTGAGTCTTAGCTCATATATTACCTTGTCAATGAAGCTTACCATGGTCACACTCATATAACTTGCTACGTAACCACTATCACTTACCCTGATCTGTTTTCCTTTGTCTCATGTGTTCACCCCCTTCTAGCCACTATATAATTCACTTATTATGTTAATTGCTAATTGGCGGGCTCTCCCTTCTACCTCTGTGTGAGAAGGAGCGTAGAATTATTTTGTTGTACCCTATGGACCTAGAACAGTGTGTAAAATAAGGTATGGCTCAATATTTGCTTCTTAATTTTTGTACCCTCAGAGAACCTAATATAGCACCGAACAGCTAGAAGGTACTGAGTAAAAGCTTATCATTAAATCACTTTTAGTCTCTTTAAACCATATATACAGTATTTTCAAGGTGCTTCATTGTTCTATGATCCACTTCTATCTTTTCACATATTTGGTAGAATATATTTCAAACATATACATATATGTGTGTGTACAGGTATGTGTGTATACACATATGTTACACATATGTGTGTGTATGTGTATATATTAGGGATTATTTTATGAACACATTAAGTTTAAAAAAAGTTTTGGCTTTAACTTTTATTAAGGTCATCAAAGTACTTCCAGCTTCATGTTTTCGAGTCTTTTTTTGTCCTTAAAGCATTGACATCTATAGTGGGCATTTATTATTGGTAAAGCAATATATCTAACAACATATTAGAGAAGCAAAATCAATTCAACTCAGCAATTAATTAATGAACTTCTACAGCTTGAGAATTTTACAGGTTTTTCAAAGACGGAAAAAACACTTCTGCTCTAAAATTGCTTATAACTTCTTGGGTAAGAGAAACATATGGACAACTCACTATAAAATAAAACATATAGAAGAACCAGAAGAAAGACACAAAGTAGAATGGGTTGAGTCATTAAACTGTGCACATCTGAAAAGAGGCATTCATCTTTCTGAGCTCTTCAACCAAACCCCTGCCCTAGGTAAGCTCTGTCCATAAATAGGTTAACATGCAACTAACCAGAAATTCTATTACTCAGAATGCTTGGCTCCTCAAACTTGTCCAGGAACAAAGGATTTGGTGTTCTTTCATTTTTTGTGCATCTGTGCTGTGTTTGAGTAGTATGAAAGGCAATGTAAGTAATAACCCTGAAGCTAGACTTTAAAGCTGATCACAGTTATTTAGCAATGTGACCCCCCTTTCCCCCACACCTCCTCCACCTTGATGGATTTAGACAAGGGCTGCTCTGAGTTCCTTTGTGAGAACTTATGCTCAGGATGACTGATTGACAAGTGGAGCTTTTTCCTTTTCTGGGGGAAAAGAAATTTCTAGGGTCATGCTCCTTGTATTTGCAAAGAGCTCTAAAAGCTCCAGAGAGAGAAAAGACTCAAAATTGACTTCTTGCTGATGATCACAAAGTTCACGACAGGGGAAAGGGAAAAACAGGGAGATTGAGGCTGTGATGCGGAATGTCAGGATAACTACCAAGAAGGACAACTTCAAAACAGGCCTCCAGATAAATAGGAATTTAGATACTCAACAAGAAACTACAGTCATTTGATAGAAAGTACAGAGGTTGAAGAACTTCAACCCCAATCAAGATGGGGTCTGCAGTCTGCCAAAAGAGCAGGGTGACACTCTACTGTGGGGTCGCCTTTCCTTAGGAAAGACACAACGCCCACCAAAGTTCCTGTGGACTTGTTATTCATTTGGTACTATACTACGAATATCCTGGTACATGTTGTTCCAGAGGAAAAAAGTCATATTTCTATTATCCATATTCATATGCCTATAAACCATATCTGTATTCTAATACTCATTTTGATTTATTCATAAGGGCCTGCAAAATTCATGCTTTAGGGAGGGAATGTTTTAGCTCTTCCTATCTCTTTTGTGGTCATTTTCAAAACTAAATGACTAAAAAACTGGGAGTTTCAGGCCCCAGTCAATTCTGGAGCAAAAAAGAGTTTTATATATGTTAGATCTTCATTTCTAAAAACAAAGTCCAGGATTTTGAAAAGGGATATTTTTATCCCCAGGGAATAATCTTCTTTAGAAAAAAAAAATAGCTGCAAAAAAAAACTAGTTATATTGGTATGTGTTTAAGCCTTTATATTGAGAAGGAAGATTATTAGCATAGTGGTTTGAGAAAATAAGTAGGATTTCCGTTTAATGAAACCCATTTTCATTACTGCTTGGCTTCGTGACTAGATAGCCAAAGGCAAGAAGGGGACAGAAGCTGGTGGTGAATTGAGCTGTTTCAGAGTCTGAGAGAAACGAGCTGACTGCTGTGAAGTCATAGGGAACACAGTAAGAAACTGGTGGGGTGATATGGGAGGACACAGGGACCCGGACAGTTGTAAAGAGGGACTCTGAGGCCAACATGAGAAAGAGATCACATCCAGCACATGTCAACCATATGTCTTCTGACATCTGGAATGCTTTCCTGACTCAAGCTGCTGGTTCAGATTCAAATACATCGCTCTTTTCATAATTTCCTTACTAACAAATATGAGTTATTCACCAGTGAGAATAAAAACCATTATAGTTCATGCTATAAGATTCCTAGGAATCTATTTCACCTTGGAATATCTAGTTTTACAATCAGAGCTAAGAAACAAATGCACAAAAAAAACCGATGTGTTTGTTTAGCTTTGCACAAAGAAACTGCCAAATGCTTAGGAATCACAAATTGTTAATGAAAGTGCATAGAGGCATAAAAAGAGCACATTTTACTTATGAGTGTCCTATTTAGGGAGTAGTCTCTAACCAGAGATGCAGATCATAAATGTAAGATCTGGCCCATCCCCCATGAAAGACTCTTCAAATCACCACAGTCTTGTCTGCCCAAGTATAAGATGAGGAGTAAATACACACTTCCCATTTGACAGAGGAATATTAAAAGGTTTAATTCGATAATTGACACAAACAGCATTGAGCTATTTGAGTAAATGAGGCTATATAAATAGGAAGTATCACCAACTTTCACATTCATATATCATTCATGATTCCCTGATTGTCAAGCAAGGTCTGTACAGAAGTGTTTTCTCCATAAATCATTTTCTGAACATGGAGTTCAAAACCACAGTGCCCTGGAAAATACAAGGAAGACCCACACTATATAATTAGTTGAGAATGGAGTTGGGCTAGTCACTCCTCCAGTGCCAACACTGTCATCCAGCCCCTGAAAACATTCAATCAAGCCATCCTATTGTTTACAAATCAGATGCAAACCCACACACTGCAAGGTTAGCCTGTTCTTCAAACAGTTACACTTCTGGCATTATTTCACAGCAAAGTAGAACTACAGAGAGAGATTCAGGAGCTTTCCCTGTTGTTAATCTTTCTACTCCAAATTATGCTGCTGCTTCTGTATTTTCTGCTACATTTGCTCTTTTGCAGGTAGAGCTGACAATTCGGAGGTCACACTGGGTCGTCAATGGCAAGCTGACAGTAGGACATGGCTGTTTGAGCTAAGTCACTAATAAGAGAACACATGGAGTGCCATTTCATTAGCGAATGTATCATTAAAAGGATCACCTCTATGACTCACTCATTGTTCTTTGCCCAGCCTTGCCCCTGCCTTGAAGCCTTAAAAATAAAGAAACCATGCTAGCTTAGTGAAAGGCTGGAGCCAGCTAATTAGTGGCCCCCTTCCTGCATATTCTCCTCTCTCCAGCACAGAGCAAGAACACATCTCTCACGACCCACAACTAACATTATGAATGGATTTGTTTCAGGGAAAGGGAAAGAAAAAGATAGGAGATAATGAACTAAATAAGGAAAATAAATATCAAGGATCTGGGGAAATATCAGGGGCTCAGGACTCACTGGCCATATTAATGGCACTTTTCGCTTGATCTTACAAGTTGATATTGTTGTCAAACAGCCCTGAGTATAAGCCCCATCTCTACCACTTCCCAGGTCTGTGAGTTCAAAAAAGTTACTTGATGCTTCTGAAACTTTCTGCATCTGTAAAATAAGGATGATCATAACCCCTGTCTCAAGTGAGATAATACAGTAAAGCACTAAATGCAAGTGCCTGACTATTACTATTACCTTCAAAATTGTCATCAGCATCTCTAAAGTATGCTAGCATTTCTCCCCCAGGAAGTCTACTGGGGCATTCTATACTCTCCATTTCCTAATGACTTCATTGTCAGTCTGAGGTCAGTTTCCAAACTTTGTGCTCCCCAAACACTTCTTTCTCACAGTACTTGTTAATCTGTGTTATGTCCTGTACAAGATTGTAGATACTTGAGGACAAACACTGCTGGAAACAAAGTCACATATTTTCAAGGCGGCTTACTGCTAGTGTTATGTATGAGACAAGGCAGTTGGGCATGATTTGAAACAGAAGTTACCTTGACCTGGGAGTCTTTCATTTATTCTCCAACACACAGTTATTAAGACCATACTATATGCCATGAACTAGAGTAAAATGGTGAACAAGATTCATTATAGTTGCAATAAATGCTAGTAGTAAGTCACAGTCTTGAGTTCATGGGAGGTTTTCCTTAGGGAATGATGTATTAGGCAACTATGGCTGCAGTTAATGCTGCATAGTAACCTACCACCAAAACCTAGTGGCTTTCAGTGACGAATGTTTGATTCTCACTCACATGTCTGAAGGTTGTCTAAGGCTATTATTCTGCTTCAGGCTCTGGGTTGCTAGACTTGCCTACCAGCTTCCTTGTCAGGTACATCTCTGCTCTGTGTATCTCACTGTGGGGCCCAGCAGCAAAAAGCAACAACTACTTAGGACTTATTCACCTTGGATGAGCAGAGGAGCCCAAATGACCAAGCCGAACCTCACAAACATACATACTGAAGGTGTTTGCTGGTGTCATGATCCTAATATTTTAATGGCTTAAGGCAATCATGTGACCAAGCCTAGCATTAACGGGATGGGAACTATACCCCACCTACTCTGTTTCTCTTGACAGAGTGTTTCTCCTTGACCAGACTTTAGTCAGACTCTTCTGGGCTCTCTTCTCCACTAGGACTTGACTTTGAGGTGTCTGTATTCATCTCTGCATTGTCCAACTTTAGCAATAATCCTACAAAGTTCACTTAGTCATAATCCTTTATTCTCAATATCTGACTTTTGGTATTAATTATCCTAATCTTCTACTATCCCTCAATGATGTTTTAGCACCTCGGCATGCCTTCATCAAGAATTCTGTTAGGTTGATTTAGCCAAAACCTTCCCTTATCCCTGATGCTTCCTCCTAGTAATTTTCTATCCACTCACCCCCACTCTGTTCCTTGGCTATAAATTCCCATTTCTTATTGAATTAGGAGTCAAGCCTAGTCTCTCTCCCCTGCTGCAAAACTCCACTGTATTGGTCCCTACACCTACCACAATAGTTCCCCTGAATAAAGTCTGCCTTTCCATTTTTTACAGGGGTCATGAATAATTTTTGTGTAACATTCTGCAAAATCACATGGCAAAATAAAAGAAAAAAAGAAAAAGAAAAAAAAAAAAGAAAGAAGACTCATCCAATATACCTCAAGTAATAATTATCCTAAAACTTCAAGTCTAAACCAATATGAGCCAGACAGAGGACAATTCAGTAGGACTAATATGAGTGGTCATTCCCTCAAGTTAGAAGATTAGCAGTCATTCCCAGACACCACTCTTTATGCCATATCTCTAAGAAACCAGAGATAACCTACCTTCTTCTCTAGACCCTGCCATGTTCAGTGAAGAGATGGGCAATACCCCCAACAGCTTCATGGGGTCTGTCAGGGGACTTATTTCTATTCCCAAAGAGAATTCATTAAGCCCTAAAGAACTATGTAAGACAATATGAATACACGTTACAAATGGAAGCACTTACTCTCCTTAATTGAAATGTATGAGTACTGTGGAACAAGAGTAAAAGTAGGGTCTGTCTATCTATCATTGTGACAAATGGACAGTTTATTGCTTTGCATTTGCTCAGCACTGCAGGAAAAGAGTATAATTTCAGAAAAATCTATTTCCCACCAAGCAATTATCAATTTTAATATTAAATTTTAAAATGATTTTTAATTTATCAACTGGTCCTCAAATTCAGGGTTGGAACTATCAGATCTCCGCACTGGATATTAGGCTGATGATGGTTCATATCCAAAGTCCATAGATAAGGAACATTTTATAAATCTGTAATGCAGGGTTTTCTTGTTTCTCATTGTAAATTAATTGATCTTGTGGCCATTAGGGAGATGATCAGCTTCTCTACACTTCTCTCCACCTCTGTCACTTCTTTTTAGTTAAAATGCAAAGCAAAACATTCCAAAATAAAGCCAATTTTAATTAAAGCTTCCCTGGTCCACAAAAAAGCAGAATCCTCCTGCTTCACTGAGACTTTAAAGTTTCCAGCTTTGATGCAGTCTTGAAAAAGCAATAAAACAGGGGTGAGTGGCTTTAACATGAGAGGTCAAACAAAGTATTGGTCTCCTTTTGCCCTTCACTCTCTTGGCAGTGCAACCTTCCTCCGTCCAAAGTTCAGAGTCCCAGAGAAAATGTGTGCTCAGTGAAACCACAGCCTTAAGTCGCACACTGCCCACCCAGTCTTGCACGTGGCAGGCTGAGGCTGCCACCTACGTGGCTCTGACGTGGCATGCCAAATTCAAGAGTATTTGACGAGGTCGTACACTGAGATGCATGATCGCGTATTTAAGTTAACAAAAGTGAACTTTACACCAATGCTTAAAAGCCGTCAAGGCCACGTCCAGGTCTAAGAGGACTCACGTAACAAAACGACTGAAGTTCTCTTCACTTCTCAGGTGCCCTGACTGAGAAGTCAGCACGCTATGTTAATTCCTTCCACATAACTTTTGAAAATCTGAATATACCATGACTTCTTTTTTCACCTTTCCAAATTGCTCTAATATCTCTAAAAACCCATTATATAATGGGAGAACTGAACTAAATAATTACTAGATTATTGTCAAGATTAGTGAATCAAAAAGTAAGCCCCTTATCTTACTATCTTCTTTGTGAAAATATTCTTAACATTTTATATGAAAAAAAGAACAACCAACTAGACAATCAATAGTGAATACAATTTTCTTCCCAATTTAATGGAACCTGATAAACCTAAAACCCATGAAGGTGAGTGCAGAATCTTCTGTGTTCACTGCATAATCTCAAACACCTGACAAGGCCTGGGACATTAGAGGCCTCACAATATTCCATGAATGAACAGATAAGTGTTTAAGTGTATAAACGTACGAATAAGTGTATAAATGTACGAATGGGTGTATAAATGACTCTTAAGCCAGCACAAGAGGGTTTAATAACACAAGTAACCTGAATCAGAAGAAAGAAGAGAGAACCTGGTTATCTTGTAAAAGGTGTTATATTTTTCCCCAAAGGAAAAATTTCAAGCTACCTTTCTTCTCCCTCAGGGAAAGAAAAGATCAATGCAAGCAGCCCAGCAGTCACGAGAAGTCCCACAGTGTGTGCGAACCTGATGGAAGGGAGAAAATTGAGGTGAGGAAATAGATTTCACTTTTGAGCTTTAAAGTAGTTATTATAATCCATGGGGAAGAAATAATCATTTTTAAATAATAAGAACTACCTGGACAATGTGACACTCTTATATTCAAACGTAACTTTGTGGAATGCGGCTATTTGGTGGTCAGAAACCCAACTGGACATACTGAATAAAACAAAGCAGAAAGATTAGTTTATCGCAGGGCTGTTGACTGCAGGCTGGGAAACACAAGGCAACGGGTGAGGGAGCAACAGCTCCTCAGCTGCTCACACACAAATGGGTTTGTTTGGGAAAGGCAAAAGCTATCTGGCTTTTTCAGTTGGTTGGTTGCCTAGTGGTCTTCTTTCTTATTTGGGGTAGCTGAGTATAAGAAGAATGTTCCCTTTTCCCCTTCTAGGTTTTTTTGGCTGTCCTGATAATTAAATTGACATAGATTAATAGGAGAAAAACTAATGTAATTTCATACACACAGGAGCTCATAAAAATAGGAGATTCAAAGAAGGGACCAAAGCAGCCAGCTTTCACACTTTTTAAACAATAAAATAATTATTTGTGAAGAATTGACAAAGGGTTGGTGATGCGGGCAGCAAATTAATGAAGAAGTAACAAAGTTTGCTTATACAGCCTTCTCGGCCCGGAATTCCCTGCCTCCGGCAATAAGATTATCGTCTGTTTTCCAGGTGCAGGGAGGTTATCCTTCACATGGGGAATTTATTTCCTGCTTCTAGAGGGACAAATGTGGGCCAGACTCTTCTTGAACCAGCTGTTTCTCAAGTAACTTTAATTCAAAATAATCAATATGCCAAAATGGCATATTTGGAAGCAGCTTGCCCTGAACTCCATCATGAATTGGGCATAAGCAAGTCCAGAGATGGCGTGAACAGACTTGAACTTTGGGGACTGGAGGGTGTCCTCTGCTGATTTCTGAAAAGAGCTGTAACTCCTATAAGGTTAGGTTAAGTTTCTTTCATGCACCTGTGTTGACTATTTCCATTTTATGCCTGACATAAGTGACTTCATTTTTGTTTTGTTCTACAATGTGTACATGATTTTCCCACTCTGGATGCCTTGAATCTGTATGAAAAATAATGTTACAAGTCAAATCATATCATATCAAGCAATTAATTGCTTGCTAATGTCATTTTCCTAAAGAACATAATAAAATTACTTCTTTGGCATCTTTAGATGACAATAATATCAACAACAATAACAAAAAGGATTCTGATTCCCTTTATGCAAAATTAAAGAGTAAAACCTTCTTCACATCATGAATTTCAGTGATCTTTTTTAGTTTGTGACTTTTTTTTTCTTTTCAACAACTTACAGCCTCTTCAATCACAGAAAAAGAAATAACCAAGAGATAGCATCACAAACAGGATTCTACCAGCCCAGGAAATTAGACTCCGGCCTTTTCTTCCTGAGCAAAAATTCAGCCCCCTAGATAAATTCCAGACCCTATCTTTTAACTGAATCGTTCCCATCTACCCATTCTCACTGTCACATTTCCCCAGCCCACAATTTTATTCCAGCACAAAGGTCTACAAAGAGGACAAGGACAAATCATCTCCCTCTATGCATCTTTCTGGCTTTGCCACCCCTTTTTACCAACCATAACAAACTGGTGCAGCCGACCAGAGCACTCTGCCGTCTCTGTCTAGTCGACCTGAAGCAATCAGGGAGAAGTCCCACAAAAGGAAGACAGAAGAGGTTTAGCAGATAAAAGGAGGACTGGACTATTTTCCTGTTAAATCTACTGGGGCTTGTTCACCAGAACCTTAGTCTTCAATAGCGCTGACTTCAGACTTTGTAAAGCATGATGACCCTTAAGCACCAAACAATCGGGGCCATTTAACATGGAAGAAGAACTGCCTCTAAGAAGCCACCTGGGGATTGCAATGACAATTTACCGTCCACATTAGAGCCAAAGATCTGGAAACAGGCCTTCATTCCAGACAGTGTTCTGTTGAGCAGAAGTGGCCTTGGAAGTAATCACTCACTCTTGAATTTAAAACAAAGTCTAATGCAGCTGAAGATCTATAGGAGAACCAAGGGCCAATGGGAGACCCCACTCGGCATAGACCATGGGGCCTGGGCAAACCGATAAATATGGAATAAAAGCTCTTATGCATTTCTTGAAATAATTCACCATGTAAATATATAAACATAAATATGTGCAGATTTATATATGTGTGTGTGTGTGTGTGTGTGTGTGTGTGTGTGTGTGTATATATATATATATATCTTTTATTCTCAATTCCTGAGACTGAGCATTCTTAAGGAGTTAGCTTAGCAAAAAGACCAAGTTTCTTTCCTTTGCCTTCAACTGTTCCATGTAAGCTCATAAATGTACAGATCAGTCAAACACCCAAACTAACAGCATTGCATCAGTCTTACTTCACCCTTAATAATTCATCCCTCTTATGTTTACTCTAATACTTGTGCAGCATAAATATGCATGATATGCGGCTGGGTATGTTCAAGCACTTTCATGGATAGACTTAACAGCGGGAGACTTTTGACCTTGGTCGGAAGAGGAAAAAGTTACTGAAATAACTAATGACAGAAATGACAGTCTCATACTTTAAATTAAAGGAAAAAGGGGAGAAAAAGATTCCCAAGAGAAAATTCCTTAACAGCAATTTAGATTTCAGCCTAAGAGGTGCTTTTTGTAAATTACAGTTGAAAACAGTTGCTTTTGCTACACCAGGTTTAACAGGGAGGATACCTACCCTCTTGCTAAAAACCATATGCGTATATTGTGAGAAATAAAAGACTGTCTCTGGAGCCTTTGAGCTACTTGAAAAAATATGTTAATAAGTACGATGGCTTCTTATTAATTCTAGTAAATATCCTGCCAGAAAAAAAGCCACAATAAAAATGAGATTTGGATGAAATCTACTCACTCCTAATTCAATTATTCTAGATGCTTTATGTTTTTTCTGATTCCAATTAACTTTTTAAGGAGAGTATTGGATATTTAACATCTCATTTTCTCACTGTTACAAAGATTTCCAATATTTTGGTAAATAATACCAGGTATTAACAAGGACCAATTTAGGATCCATAGATTGCTGGCAACTAGGCTTCTCCACTGCAACCAAGAAACTTATAAAAACATAATGATTGAGACTCTGTGGTGGACCACATACCTTCAACCTCAAAGGGATTTTTCCAGATGTCTCAACCAACCTTCCTGGTGTGTTGTAAAACTTTTTTTTTTTCCTGAGTCCATTTCCCTTCAAATATACAAACTCAAATGCTCAGGCTGAAGTGAATTCCATGATCCTTTTTTACCATTTTTCAATGAAGGATTATGTTCTGTCATCAGATGAAAGGTAGAACAATACCTTCAAGATCTCATTTGCAGATAGAGTTTTATGAGAAACCTGACACAGATTTATGGACCAGCTTGTAATGGTACAATTAGGATTTTTATCTGTGCAGGGAAACATAGGCTGAAAGGCGTTTTTCATTTTCTGAACAAGCACCAAACAAACTTAGGAGGCTGTTGAAGTTAAAGAAGTGAGATATTGGTGGGTTGATAAATTTTCCTTAATGAAGCTTTTCCCGGGTCAAGAGAATGACAGACTCAGAAAATGACATTCCTCCTATCAGGGATTCCAAAATTGTGCTACAGGTATTACTTATGTTACTAGGGTCACAATTTGTGTCCCAGATGTGCAAAGAAAAAGAAGCTGGTTAGCTGACGTGGGTGAAGGATAAGGAGCGACGGGCTTTAATTTTAAATTTATCTGTTAATGATGTTTCAGCTCCTCTAGATTATATGGTCTCTTTGGGGTAATTTTTTAGTCAATTCAAAGTTCTCTCCCTATTGGAATTGCCCCTCCCTTACCCAGCCCTTCTTTCATCACATGATGCTTAGATACAGGAGATAAGTTACAGTCCTCAGGATGTAGGAATGGAGAGGCTCTTGGTCTCTTGCTGGTTCCTAGGCAGGTGTTTATGATAGGCCGACTGTTCTAGTCTTTGAGGGTGCTCCAGCTGGTCATCCTACTGTGTTCACATTTGAAATGAACAGCTGTAATCAGCAAAGTTCTTGGAGAACTAGGTCATCTCCCTTGAGGACTAACTCCAAAATTGGGTCTCACTAGCCAAACTTGAAGCTGCTTTAAGGTCTGTGACCTACATTTGGTAACCTTCTAGATCTAGATCAGCTTACACAACAGGTTTTATCATTTATTTTTCTATTCCGACCTTTTCTCCCTCTACCATCCCACAGGATGGAAGACACAACCTATCTATTTTCTCTTCCTCCATAACCTGGACATCCTGTTTATCATCGTCTCAATCAGGCTGCTGTGACACATTAACATGGACTAGGTGGCTAAGACCACAGACATTTGTTTTCCACAGTTCTGGAAGCTGGAAATTCCAAGATCAAGGTGCCGGTCAATTTGGTTCCTGGTGAGATACCACTTCCTGGTTTATAGACGCTCTCTTCCCATTGTATATGAGAGAGAGAAAGAAAGAGAGAGATAGCTTATGTTTTTTTTAATAAGGTCATTAATCTTATTAAGACTCCATCCTTCTGATCTAATTTCCTCCAAAAGCCCTATCTCCAGATACCACCACATTGGGAACTAGGGTTTTAACATACCAATTTTGGGGGGAAACAAACATTCAATCCTTGGAATTCATAGCTTGGCTTATTTGATCTGGATAATATTCCCTTAACACACATACACCTTCCCGGGAGTCACATGATTCATGTTCAGCCTTGGAGGTAGAATGTTTCAAGGGAACAAGATTGAAGGGGCAATAAAATATATAGTTTAGTATTTTCACAATGTTATTTTTATTATAAAGCTAAAAGACAAAGACATTTTAAATGTGCAAAGAAATTAGCAGTGACTATACATGTGTGTAAGTATGTGTGCATGTGTGTGGGTGTAAATGGTTCTCTATGTCTGTGTGAGTGTGTGCACACATGAGGTGGGGGTCCATAGACAGTTACAGTGAATGCAGTAATCGCGGTCTATGAGAGCAAGAGTATTTTAATCATGCCAGCCTTCACTAGCTGAAAACTTAGAGTACTTTATCACCTGCCATAGGTAATGGTGTCTTGAAAATAAACATGAGCTGTCAGCCCAAAACATATTCCCCTCTAGGAACCTGAATATTTCCTCCAGGAGGTATCAGGGAAATGTCAACTCATTGAAGACTGCCTTTTCAGCCCCAGCTGGACTTGACCTGGCTAAAATTCATGTTTCCTGGAAACACCTCACAATTTAGAATCTACAACAGAGGTCCCGTCTGGATGTTCCACACACTCTTTCTTCTGCTCTCCCAGACTTCCTCATGGAGAAGAGACGTAGTGCTTCTACACCGTTCTACGACGGAGTAAGCCAATGTTTACATAATCTTGTTTCCCTCTGGAATATAGTAAGTGTGTGTTTCTCTTCCAGATAGTACCCCAGACTCAAACTTACAAAGAAATAGAGTAAGTAAAGAGGAAATCAAGTAAGTGAGATTTAGAGAAAATTCCATTTGGTAAATAATTCTTTGCTATCAACTGTGGAGGAGTAAGTTCACCTAACGAGGTAACATCACACCACTTCTTTGTAACCAGTTTCTTCTCATAGCTGAGGGCACAATCTGATGGCAGATCTCAGCTAGTCACATAGCATTTATTAACTTTATCCACATAAAATGTGCAGGTAATCTGCTTCTCCATAACCTTTCTATTACCAATACTTGAGAAATGAGTATAACTGAATTCACTTCATAATGCATTGCTCTCTTTAGTCAAGAAATATATAATTTTAAATACTTTCCTTTGCTTGAAAAATTCTAGAACTTAAGTTATTCTTCCAAGTAGTGCTATGCAAAAAAAAAAAAAACATGATTTGTAAAGTTAGAACTACTTTCAAATTCTGGCTCACCATGGGCTTTCTATTTTAGGGGAAGTTGCTTTCAGTCCTATTTAATCATCTGTATAATGCAAATAATAATACAGAGTAATTAGGAAAATTAAGTGAAAATAAGGCTGTAGTAAGTGACTGGGGCATTTTCGGTGCCTTCAGAATAGATTTTCTGTCTGACCCTCAGGGCCAAGTCTATTAACAGCAGTTCATGTGTGTAGGGAGGAGAGAAGCCATGGTCAGGTAAAGAAATACTCATACTGTTTCCCCTGCATGATTAGCTTCCTTCTGAGCCTACATAACAAACATAAGTAATATAGCATAATAATCAACATAAAGAGGACGGTGAATGATCAAGAAAGAACAGTATCTGGCTTCAGAGGACAAAGTTCCCCGAACACAGGTCCTACGTGCAGCCAACCCTATGACACTGTCCATAGACATGTCCCCTTGTTCAACATGCCTTGTGAATAGAGGAAATGTTGAGCACTGAGCTAGATAAGGTGGACATGTTCATGAACAAGTATCTTTGAACTCAAAATACTTATTATTTAGTTGAGAAATCAAGAAGTAAGACAGCAATTCCAGTTTGGAGTAGTAAGTGCTGGCCAAGGTGTAGATACTGGATGCCATGAAGGGGGGTTTCACAGAGAAAGCCACACCCAAGCTGCAGTCTAAAGAACAAGGATGTTTCTCAAGCTATCAATGCTGGTTCATACATACGAAGTAGGAGAAAATCACCTACTCTGTTTTCTGTAAAATTTTATTCACAATTTCTGCTCTTGTCATGTTCTCTTTCTCTTCAATATTTTGTACTGAGTATAATCTTATTTTTAGCACTGAACTAGTTTGTTTACTTTTCCAATGCTTTTCAGTTGCTTATAAAGTAAGTTATTTAGTTGAATTCCCTAAAAGTCATTGGTCCTGAAATAGTTGAATATTCACCTACATGTAGGCTATGGAAGTTGTTGTTATGGTAAAGTGATGTCAGGCACATTTCAGAGCATAAAGCACATACTCTTTTTTCAATTTGTTCAAAGTTCATATTTAATAATGCCAAGTTACATGGATGCAAATGGCAAGTTCAAAATATAATTTTAAATAGTTAAAAATATACTCATTTTTATCTTATAAAGCTTCTATAATTTTTACTAGTATAAGTAAACTGGAAACATTGATTGTTTAACTGGTGTCTTTTTTTAATGTAATTGATAGAAATCTAATTCAAATTTGTTTAAACAGGATAAAAGAGAATTTTTCAAATTTTCAAATATAGCTGGATCCAGGCTCCAACTGTCATCAATGCTCCTCTCTTTCTCCCTCCCTCCTTCTGTCTCTTTACCCCTCCAGCTCTTGTTTCTGCCGTTTCTTTGTACATGGTCGTTTCTTCAAACCTAGTGGTAAAAATAGTCCCCAGCAAATCAGCTCAAAGCTTTTGTCAGCCGTATAGCTAATTACAAAGAGAAATAAGGACTTCTTCCATAACAAATTCAGCAAAATTCCTGACAATGACACTAATTGGCTAATGTGGGTCATTGCCCATCTATGTATGGAACATTCACTGCAGCACAGGGGAGTAATGTGATAGACTGAGGTTGAATCACGTGACTATAATCCTGGCAAGAGAGGTAGCTGCTTGTGACCAACATCTTCCCCAGATTGGAAAGGGCAATTGCTGAAAGAAAATTACATTGGACAGACAGCATAACAAAGATTCATTATAACATGAAACTTTCAAGTGTGCAGCATTTTTGAGTGAGGCCACTCAAATGTTTGAGTGTGTGAGACCTTACTGCTAGTTCACTTTGCAAGGATGTCATTTCTGCTAAAGAATGAGTGAGAATTATCCCTAGAACCTGCATGTATTTATAATCTTAATCAAGCTCACAGGGAGTTAACCTCTGAAGGGTTAAACCTGAACCACAGGCTCAGGCAGAAACAGAGGATTTTAACTTTTTAGAAAAATGGCACAGGAAATTCAGAGAAACCTTGCCTGGAATAAATATCTTGGAAACTCATATGGCCATCCAAAGGAGCTAGGAGGCAAGCTCTGGCTTCTGACACACAAATTCAGTCCATGATGGGAATTCTGCATTTTAAGGGAATTATGGAGAAATTAAGACAGTTCCAAACTGTATGTTAGAAATGTATACAATATAAATGCAGTGAAAGATTAGGAAAATATGGATTATTTAGTGGATGGAAAAGAAAAAGGCAATCTCTTTGCTTTCTTTTCAATTCCCCCAGAGCCCATGTAACAGTTTAATTGTAAAAAGATGCTGTAAGCAAACCGTCAAAAAACATTAAGCTGCTCTGTGATGAGAACTCTGCTAGGGGCTGAGGACAAACAATAAATGAGGTATGGTCTTGCCCTCAAGGAAGTCACTGTTTTGTAGGGAAGAAAGCCCCTCAGAAGACTATCAAAATATAATATTCTACAAGAGAAGCTTGTAAAAGGTGCTATTTAAATATATAATATGAATTAAAGGGGTCACACCTACAACTCTGCCAATAAATGTGTTCCTCCTTATTGCCTGAACTTCCATCATTAGGGGTTGATACATCTGACTTAAAAGATAGTTCTTTTAAATTTTAAATAGTCATGGAAATAATATCACCTTGATTAGAATTATTATATAGTTATTCATGGTTGTTGTGAATTAATCAGGTCACCTTTCACTAAATCTAACCTCAAATCAGCAAAGTCAGGAAATGGGTTTTTGTGGGCCGACTTGGGGAACAAAGGTAATAGAAGAAGAGACTATTGGATATATAGGATAAGAGAACCCCCAAAGTCAGGCTGCCCCAGGACAGCTGTGTTTACTCCCTTGAAGCACTGATGTATCAGGACATTTAAGAACACTTCCTGCTGGAGAACTGATGATTAATTGACTATGTCTTAATTGGCTGCCTCTAGGCTCATCAGGAAAAGTGAAATGAATTTCAACCCTACACACCTCCTGCATCTCCAGCCAGAGTCACTAGGTGTTTCGGTCCTCAAGGTCTGGGGGAGGTTGTCAACTGGAGATGGACCCTGGCAGACGCTAACAGGACCGGTACACCCACTTAGTCAATTAAGCTGAATTTGTCTGAAAAAGACACCCCTCCAACCACCATACCAAAGAGAATGTGGTTCCCCACAGCATGAAAATAGGATGAAATTTGCAGGTTCTAGGAGTGTGTAGAGACCTTAAACCACATTTGAGAAGACTTCACAGGCGTGGGCAAGGAGCACAACAGAGGGATACCCTGGACTGAGGGTATCTCTCTTTGTACCTTCTAAAATCTGTTTAAGTTCAAGGAACCACATCCATTAGCATGTGGAGGGAAAGGACGCCAGCCACAAACAGTGATTGATGGAAGACATCTCACCAAATCTCATGGATGGCATTCAACAAGATTTAATTTGATTTTGATAAAGAAATGAAGCACTTGTACATAGGATGGCATGAATAACCCAGTTCCTATTATAGAACTATTGAAAAGTTATCATTTCAGTGGAGAGGATTCAAGATCAAAACAGAAGATATTTAAAGGAAAGCAGTACATGCAGAGTAGTAGACTCTCCAAAGACCTTTGTACAACCTTATCAGTAATTGGTTTAAGATTGGCATTTGACCTAATATGGCCAATGAAACATGAAAGCAGGCCTACTGGCAATTTCTGGGAAAGTACTCATCATTCCTAATAAAGAGACATAGAAAAGAGTTAGTCATTTTTCCTATGGCCACTATATTTCCAGATGAGACTGCTAGACTGCTATAGCCATTTTGCTACCAGCCCAAGGACAAAGTCAACATAATGGAAGAGAATGTATTGACAGCTAGGAAATGGTTGGTAGGAATATTCCAATGGACTTGGAACCCAGAGAGACCACCTGCAGAACCACTGCCTTCTGAACATGTTAGATGAGATGCTGAGTTTCAGTTTTCTCTCACTTGCTGCCACGAATGTTTGATATACAAGGTGTGACTGTTTTGGTGTAATCCTCTCCACACTTAGCACAGTGGTTCATTACCTATCAGCCAGGACTGTGGGTCACTACACGGTATGACCCCATTCCTGTCTATTCTCTACCCTATACCAAAATACCATCATCACAAAATAATCCAATCTGATTGTATCTCTGCTTAGAGATCAATATGGGCTTTCCATTTTCCATAGGCAAAATGCCCAACTCTGGCAGGCAAGGTCCATTCTACACATCTGAGGTATAACATTCTGGCCTTCCCTATGTTGTCCAACACATTACCCCTCTGTGTGTCTTTTGGATCATTGCATGGGAAAGTCGTCTGCCTAACATGCCCTTACCTATCTTTTCTGTCTGCAGACCTACTTTCCTATTCATACCAACCCTCTGAAGCCTTTCCCTTACTTCCATTTTTTCTTTGTTTCATAGCACCTGTGTCCTGTCTTCTAGGACCTTTTCACACATCTATTTATATATGTCAATGCTCCTTAATAGCTCACATGCCCCTTGAGACCATCTCAGTGACCTCAGCACCAAGTTCAGTTCTAGACCCATAGTAGGCATTTAACTAGTGGAGCAAACAAGTAATGAATGAACAAATGATTTCAGCCTCCCAGGATTTAGAAAAGTTAAAAGTAAATTCTATAATATCTGGAGTTCTTCTACTGAGTAAACAACCACTTCTCACACCTCTTGAGGATATCACAGCTAACCAGTTCTGTAATGCTCCCAGCCCATAAGGTGATTTATTCCGTCACTTTAAGCTATCTTCCTGAGCACTGTTAATCCAAGGGCTGGATCACTCCAGCTGGCATGCCATTGTTATACTGGGTTTTAAGTGTGAATGTGGAAAAACTGACCTCCAACCACAACACGGTTATTTGGGATAGTTGCTTAACACATGTTATGACATTATGTTAAGACAACTAAATTAAAATTATGTTATATAGTGACAGAGACAAAAACAAATATCTTATATATTCTTAATGAACTGTCTCCTAAATATATAACTTTATTGATCAAATACTAAGTACGTATATGCACTTTTATATGAGAAGTATTTTCAAAAAATGAAAAATGTTGGTAGGAATTAAAACTTGGTCAAACTTCTATGTAAAGTACACAATTAGTTACATTCATGCATGCATTGGTATAAATATTTGTTGAGACATAAATATATTCGGAAAGATAAAACAGGCAAGAACACAGAGTAATGAAACTAGGCACTGTACCGATGCAATTTTTCTCAATGGCTCTTCTTCAGCTGCTTGCATTTGGGAGTCTGACAAAGCTGCACTGGTCTCTGGCAATTTGGAAAGTTGGCTGCAAAAGGAGGTTTCCTAAGTGGCTACTTGCGACACCATGCTGGTGGCATTAATGCCTGGGAATGCCAATAGCGAAATGCTTTCCCTATTTCATGTTCTGAATTTCATAGCCCCATAACAGCCAAGCTGCAGGCATTGTATTCTGAGAGGGTTATTGCACTTCCTGAGAAGTTAAAGTCGCTCAGCTTTTGCCCCCACGGTTTGGGACACCAACCAAGACATACTGCAGTCACAGCTGCAATAGGCAGTCTCTGGGGGCTTTCTGCTTAACGGTATTCCAAACATGGGAGCTCCCTTCTATTATGCAAACTCTTTGCCACCAACTCCCTTTTGCTTCTTTTCAAGCCTTTTTCCATTTTTGTATTTACCTTATTTATCTTACCTTCACACTTCCCTGACCTGATTACCCTTAGACATAATCAACTCCTGTTTTCCTTTATGTATCAGTGGCTGCTGCTTGATGTTATGGTGTTATTTTAATATCGTAACAGAAAATGATAAAGTCCAATCAATTACTTTGTATTATCCATTGTGTTCCATTGGGATTGATTTTCCTCTATGTAATCATGTTTGCAGCCATAAAAACAAAGATTAAAAAGGGGTTTCTTTCTATTTTTCATATTCAAAGGAGTTGCGTTAGTATCCCTATCTCATAATGTTGCTGCTAAGAAAGGAACATCTAGAGAAATGGAGCCGCTAGGAGATGGCTAGGGCCTTGGGCAGGACCCAGCGCTAGCCCTGCCACTCTGGCCTATGTCGCCAGTATTTATTTTCCCTGCTGCTCTTTAGAAAAATCTGTCATCACATTCATTATCCAATAAACAGCAATCCTCTGTCAGCTGCACGTTTTTACCTAAGAGGCTTCCACATTATCACTTCGCCTTCTCCTCGCCACATAAAAGGCTTAAAATCTCCCACGTCAAATAACCTAGAAATGGACGGATAATGAATCTTCCCCAGGACCTCTGTGCCATTCACTCACTTAAACTTCATGCCCGCTGAGGCTCGCGGTCCCTGAGAGTAAATATATATTAGATGCAAGCGGGGCGTGTACGACCGCCCCGAGATAACGCAAAGCAGGGCTAGCAGTTCGCAGGAGAGTCCGCAGAAGTCTCCCGGACTCTACAGCAGGGAGATTCTCTGAGCCAGGACTTGGCTTCAAAGAGATGAGTTAGAGAGCCGCAGTCCTCTTATCCCGTCTCCCCGCACCCCCTCCCTGCCCAGCCCCCAACCCCACCCCCACCCCGGGCCTTCAATGCGCTGAGACGGACAGGCTGGGGGCAGCCGCCTGCCAGAGCCCTGGACACCACCGAGATCCGAGCTCCCCGCAGCCCAGCTCGCCGCCCCAGCTGTCTGCCCTCCCTGCTGTTATTCCCGTGGCCAAATGGGTCGACCGGCCTCCTGCCTTTTGTTAGGTATAAAAACCCAAACGGAAACCCTGCCGCAGGAAAGCTCTGTGCCGCTGCGCTTCGGTCTGACCTCACTTTCATTGCTGGGACGCTCCAGACTCTCTTTGCCCTCCCCGGGCCCTTCAGCTGACCTTTTCCACTGAAATTAGCAACCAGCGTGTGTCAAAAATCATTCCAGGTTATGGGGGGAACTGAGACGAGGGTCAGGGTTGCCGATGCCAACATTCCCCTGCAGCCTGGGGACTTATCGGACGCCGCTGGGATTTCGGAGAAGGCCAGTGGCTCGGGAGCAGCCATCCGGAGGCCCCCCCACCCCCCGGCCGGGGGGCGGGGGGAGGCGGCTGGGTTCGCAGGGCTCCGCTGCTGCTTGCCTGGCTTCTCCCTGGAGGCCTGTAAGATCCCCTTCTCTGTGGCCCTGGACTCTGAAAATCGCTGCTTCTGTCAATTGCCACAGCTCAGACACTGTGCTTTAGGATATGATGCGACTCTCGTCTGTGCCTGCTTTGGTGAAAATGCGCATAATATAAAGGAGACCAAGAAGTACTCTGTACGTGTGTTTGGGAAGTTAGCTCACAAAACTGTGTTTCATTGGGGCCTTCCCTGTGGTTTCTGAGTTACCCAATCCTCCAGCCTGTCTTCCCTTTCGCAGCTGCGGAGTCCGCGGAGTCCACGGAGTCCCTCGAAAGCAGCGCTGTGGCCTCCCCCGCAGATGAAGCCCGAGGAAGCGAGGAAGGCCTGTCTCAATGCTGGCCCTCCCGGCAACTAAGCCCCAAGCTCCCGTGTGCTCATTTGGTTAGAAGAAAGTCTCCAACTGCCTTCCGCAGCACCCTCTCTTTGAGAGTTCATGCTCAAAGTCACCGAGTTATCTTCATAGTAGAACAAACAGTTGCTTGAATAAGTTGTCTCCGGATGGCCTTTACCCCTCCACCTCCACCTGCTACAAATCTCCTGGGGTATGGGGCAGCTGCTGTCAGGCCTGCCCCCGCCCCCGTCCCTTGCCAGTCCTCATAAATAAGCTGGACTCTCAGTGGACCAAGAGAGACTTGTAGAAGTGGGAGTAGTCGAATGATCTCGAACTTTTAGGAAAGTGGCCCACATGCTCCCTGGCACACTTAGCATTTTGAGAGAAGGGAGGCTGTGGAAATGGGGTCAAGCTTTCTTCCTCAGGGAAATCACTCCAATCAGTTTTAAAATTTATAGTCCGTGTTGGGATAATAAATAAAAATAAAATATAGCTCCCAAACTCAGAGTTTCTTTGGCTGAAGCTGTCCTCTGGGGTTGGCTCCCCCTACTGCTATTCTCTGTTTTGACAGAAAAGTGGAGAGTCCTTTTCCAGGAAGCTGCTCCGGGACTCCCACCCAATGCTGCCCTCATGCCTTCTGCCTGGTGCTGGGGACTGTCCTTCCCTGCACAGCCCTGGCTCTGACACCCTGATCTCCTCCTCTCCAACCCCCGCCCTCCCCTATCTACGGCCGCTCCTTTGGTTCGCGACAGCTAAGGCAGAGAAACCTCAAATCAAAGGCAGCTTCACTCAGCTATTAACAGCAGCGCCCTGATGAAGCGCTGCCCAGTGCTCCTCCGGCTATTACCCACTTTGGTCCCCGTCCCAGCCCCACTGCACCCCACTCCAGCTCAAATTTGTTTGCAGCACCCCCAGAAAAGTGACATACAGAATTAAGTTTTAACGTTTGAAATCCAAGATTTCAAGTCATCTATGCAATTGCATAATCAGCATTTACCATATCATAAGATAGTATTGTTTGGAGCGAGATGTAGGGGTTGCACTAATCGGTGTTTTTCCTTGTTTTCTAAAAATAATCTTGATGTTTTGAAGAGGAGACATTGTTGCGTCCTAGTGCATCTCATGAATTGCGTCCAAATACAAAGAAAGCCCACTAGTTTTGAAATACCAACATCTGCCCCAATTCACTTTCTCCTACATGATGATTCTAATTGCACTCCGTACAGCCTATTGTTGTCGGATTCCCTCGGGATCTTGGAAAAACTAGTGAAAATAGCGTGGGATGGATTCCGTGTGTGAAATCAACAGACTTCTTTTTTTTTCCTTTGCCTTAAATATTAAGTTAGAATATATAACACTCCATAGCCCATATGAAAAGCATTTCAAGTGATATGGATGAAATTATCTCCTGAAACTAATTCCTCACAGAAATATTGAACTGAGTGAACCCTTCTCATAAGCACCTGACAGGTAAAAAAATCTTCAGTGAGTTACCTTCAGTTTTGGAATATTCTTTTCACTAAATATACTATCTGGGCAAATGATTCAAGTCATTTGTACAAAGCATTTTGAAGGTATATGTGTCTGAAATCTTTTGCACCCATTTTAATTTCAGGGCATAGAATTACATGTGTAACATATTCTTGTAGTATCTGCTGCCATTTAGTGTTGTCATCAGAATAAAATAATAAGGGTGCCTGTGTAGATTAAAAAAAAAAAGCAGGTCTTTTACTCAAAACATTTATCATCAAGAGAAAAGGACTTTCAATTATTTCCCTTAACAATATTCTTAGTCCTTAAAATGTGCTAGGTACTGTAGCAAGCACGTTAATGCATTGTGTGTTTGCCCCTCAGGTGGTCTTGTTGCCATCACCTTTCAGGGAAGGAAACCAGAGGTTAAAAATCAGGCTCAAAGGTAAGTGGCAGAGTCAGAACTGAATTGCAGGCCCATCTGCATATCACAGAAGCACACAGAAGAGGTTTCTGTTGTTGATGATTGTTTTTCATGGAGGCAGTTTATGAACTAGGAGAACTGATGTTTGAATAGTGTTAGAAAAGGTCCTGCTGGAAAGAGCTGGGTGTGTCAGGAAAGCAAACTTTTATTTCTCTGTTGTTCCAGAACACTTGGCAGGACTGGTGAGTCTGACAACTTGCACACATCGCTCTGTTACTTAATCAGGTTATACAGAGCCACTCCATCCTTTTAAGGGCTTCGTTTGCCTTGGAACACACTGCTCATGAACCCATTCACAGAAATAACGCGCCTTTAAAAAATCAACACAACACACTGTTTTTAAAGCAAGAACACTTTATTTTGAAAGTTTCTATTATATCACCACATTCGTTATAACAGACACTAACAGCGGGGTTACCTGGTGAGGATTTAAGAGAGATGAAACCATTTATTACAAGTATTCATTGTGCTTTCCTAGAATCAGAACTCAGAGGAAAGTGCCATTGAATTTTTATCATAACATGCATCAAACTCTTCAACAGTTATAACTACAGTAAATTTTTTTAAAAATTTAAGAATTATTTCAATCCTGAAAATTTGCAGAGATTTCTTTGGGGGTGGGGGCTAATTAAAGCAATATTTCTTACAACCTCTTCTGTAAAAGCATTTTGTAATCAAATATCCAGAATAGCTAGCAGCTTTAATTTCAGTAAAACAAGCATCTTGAAAAAGTTGAAGAATTTTTAACACGGCATGAGAGTAACAGCATCAATCTGCTTCCTTTGAGAATCAATTAGCAACTAAACAGCTATACAGACTCCGTAATGACACATGTCTGTGGTCTTTCCCCAAATCACCTGGAGCAAGGTAAACGGCATGAGAGCTTTAGCCACCAGGGAAAGCATGAAAGGATACACCACACCAGCGTGAAGTTATTCAGGAAAAATCTGTACAGAAAAATAAGTGTCTGAGGCTACACGGCAGCTGTTTCAAATAATAAAATACCATTTGCATCTCTGCGGAGGGTTTTGGTTTTGTCGGCTGATTGTGACCCATTCATTTTTCCTGAACCTGCTGCTCGTTTGTTTTTTTTTTTTAGTTTAGCCAGTTACAGTTAAAACATCAAGTAGGTACACTTGTTTGTTTCGTGTATATGAGAGACACAGTAAAGCTTCATTTCAAACAGAGATGCCCAAGAGGAAAAGGCTAGCAAGGGCTGTGCAAAGCTGTGAAACACTGACTAGCGATTTAAATTGGAATCAGACAATTCAACGTGAATAGGAAAAGAAATAAAAACCCCGAGCCCTCACATACACAGTGTGTGCAGTGGAGTGGGTGAAAGACAGCAAAAGAGGTTTTATTTTTAGAAGCCTTTGCTAAGTTCTTTGTAAGTATCTCAATCTTTGTTAAAAAGAAACAGCAGATATGCACATTTTCCTTAGGGGAGCATTTTTTTTTTCATATAAAATTTCAGTAGTTGGCTGCCTAGAGTGAGGCTTTTTGTAACAGAATATACAAATTGTACTTTTTATGGCTCCTTATTTATAGTGAAACAACCATTTTAATAAAATGATTTACTTAGATTATTTTACTGCGTTTCATTACAGATCTTCATATTTTTTCATTTCTTCTTGTCTTTCTCCTAGTTAAAGTTAAAATGTTTCACTCTGCAATTAATCCCAAATGGATTTGATTTTGAAGTACTTTATTCTTTCAAGAACCAACTTGCTAAAATATCTTTCTACAAACACAAAGATGGAAATCACTACAAACATTTGGCTGCTCGTGTAAGTCGTCTCTGGGCTCAGTTAACTGTTGCTGAGAGCAAATACACAGCCATTATTTATTGAGAGGAAGGGGTATGACGCAAACTTAGTACCCTAAAAATATCAAACTTCCCTTGCCTCTTCCAAGTTATAGGAGCAATATTGATACCTAATGCATTTTTAAGGTGTTTTGTTTTGTTGGAGGAATAGAGGTGGCTTTTGTCTTGTATTTGAAATATGATAACCTAAAGTCTATTTTATTCTATAAAAGGCTTTTTTGTCATGTGGTATGTGCCATCATTTATCATAAATCATGAAGGAGAATACGGTATTCAACATCATGAATAATGTTAAAGAAAATTCTGAAGATTGTGCATCTGGACTCCAGTAAATCCAGTTTAAAGCAACAGGGCTTACGTTTGTGGAGATGAGGCTGGTAAAATGTGTCCCATTATGTGAATGCCTTTTGCATGCCTGTTAGCAACCGAAGTGCCTTGTGACATTCAACTGTAGGTTTATGGTTCTAAAAAAAGAAAAGATTGTAGCAATATAAATTACTTCTCATCTTATTTGAAAGATATGCATCAGATCAATATTAAATAGAACTAATGTTATTAATGTGAAATTAATCTGCTAAAGTAATTTAAAATTAGGGATTTTACCTAAACACCAGAAAATTCAAAATCACATTATTTTTGTTTTGAATGTATCATATTGCTGAAATGTTTCCTATATTGCTTTGACAACATTTAGTGCCCGTGGAGATTTGTAAATAAAATGAGAGATTACATTGAGAAAATATGTGTAAATAAAAATGCTGCTTATATTATTAATATATATTCTCACAGAACTTGTTGTAGCTTAAAAGGTAAAAATACACACACATACAGTCTCTCCTCTACCTAATTTGCTGAGCTAATGTTCCTTCTCAGAAAATATATACTTTGAATAAGATGGATTAAATATGTTGGTTGGATTTGGAATGCAATAAAATGATTACATTAAAAATGACCATATTTAAGGGAAAAATAGCTAAGTTGGGCTAATTTATTATTATTACTCATTGCATTTAAAGAAACTTGGACCAGAGATCAAAGTGCATTTTGATTTGTTTGAAAATTGTAAGTGACCCATTCCCAGATTTCCAACCCCATAAAGTTAGAATGCAGTCTGTGAGTACTCTCTGCTCTAATCAAGAAGGAAGGGGCTTCAGCTTCAAATGTCAATGCTGTAAACATGTTAAATCTGGAAAATATTTTCTAAGCAAGCAACCATGTGTTAAATTTACCCAACTTGTCATGGAAGGGCTGCAGCTGCAAACCTGCAAACTTCTCGCTTCCATGAAGACTCCAGATGCGAGACCGGGAAGCGAGGTTTTCATCATGGACCCCCGGCTGTCACACCTGAGAATTTTGCCTGCCACCACCGTTTTAAATGGTTCACCAGGTAAAGAAGCAGTGACCATTGCATACCAGGAAGGAAAATAACATAACAGACTTACTTCAGAAAGCGCTCCATGTACTTTACCACCGCGTTGTCAACCGAAACATTCAACCACAGACAGGTTTGCAGCCTATCCAGCTGCCCAGCTAAACCAAGTGAGTCTAACAGAAGCTTCCAAAATGCAGAAGGAAAATAATCAGCTAATTATAAAATTAGGCAATTGTCATATGCTACTACCAAAGAGGATTCCCATTACATTACATTTATGCATAATCTTGAAAAAAACTTTTTTAAAACCATGTTTGTGACTTATAACTAAAAACATCTTGGGATAAATTTAAAACTTTGCTTCACTAACAGAAATGTAAAATCTGCCAGATATCATCATA
>VMDR010007410.1:0-40699 GCA_007922815.1 Macrotus californicus | reverse complement strand
TATCTTTCATCTTGGGTAATGTAATTATGATGTGCCTTGGTGTGTTCCTCCTTGGGTCCAACTTGTTTGGGACTCTCTGGGCTTCCTGGACTCCTTGGAAGTCTATTTCCTTCACCAGATTGGGGAAGTTCTCCTTCATTATTTGTTCAAATAAGTTTTCAATTTCTCTTCCTCTTCTCCTCCTGGCACCCCTATGATTCGGATATTGGAACGTTTAAGGACATCCTGGAGGTTCCTAATCCTCTCCTCATTTTTTTGAATTGTTTCTTTATTGTGTTGTGCTTTAATGTTTCCTTCTTTCTTCTGGACCACACCATTGATTTGAGCCACGTTTTTCTTCCCATCCCTGTTGGTTCCCTGTACATTTTCCTTCATTTCCCTTATTGTTGCCGTCATTTGCTTATCTAATTTGTGACCAAATTCAACCAAGTCTGTGAGCATCCTGATTACCAGTGTTTTGAACTGTGCATCTGATAGGTTAGCTGTCTCTTCATTGCTTAGTTGTATTTTTTTCTGGAGCTTTGATCTGTTCTTTCATTTGGGCCATTTTTGTTGTCTTGGCCCGCCTGTTACGTAGTAAGGGGCGGAGCCTTAGGTGTTCTCCAGGGCAGGGTAGCCACGTCGCTGTGTTGTGACGCTGTTTGTGGGGGAGCGTTCCGAGAGGGAACAATGCTGCCTGCTCCGCTCTCTGCCGGTTTTCAGTGACTTTCCCCTCTACCCACAGTCAAATTGGGCCCCGCTGGCGCTGGTTCCTGGGTGGGTGGGCTTGTGTACGCTCTAGGACCCTGTGGGTCTCTCCAACGAGCTCTCCTGTGAGGCTGGGAGTTTCTCCCACTGCCGCCGCCTCAACCCCCACAGGAGTTTTCAATCAGAGGCTTTGAGGCTTCACCTCCCCGAGCTAGAACTCTGGGTTTCGGGGTCTGTCTCGCTCCCCAGTTGTTCCTCCCAGTTTATCCTCACAAGGGAGTGGGACGCCCGGTCTGCAGCCACCACCTCTCCCGGCCTGCCTCGCCTTTCCCCAGTCCGCCAGCCGCCGCCCCGCCACGCGAGTCCTCTCCGCCCCTCCTGCCGGTCTGGATGTATGTTTCTTAATTTCTTGGTTGTCGGACTTCCATAGGTTTGATTTTCTGTCAGTTCTGGTTGTTTTTTGTTTTAAAATTTGTTGTTGTCCTTCTTTTGGTTGTGCGAGGGGGCACAGTGTGCCTACTTATGCCTCCATCTTGGCCGGAAGTCCGGAATTCTCCTATATTTATTTCTTATTAGGTATTTTTAGTTCTCATTTTTCTTGCTGTCATAACTATGTACCTTTTTTCTGTTGTTGAATTGGTTATTACTTACACGTGGAAACGTTTTGATACTTTGTATATATAGTACCCAACCACTAGTTACTTCTGAGTTATTTTCAATTTATCCCTTGGTCTTCTTGATATAGTATAATATGCAAAGGATAATATTGTGGCCCTCCTTCGTAATTGTTTCTTAGTTCTGTTTCATGTCTTATTGTACTGACTAGGACTTTCAGAAAAATATTAAATTGTAGGAAGAGAAAAACTTGCGTTGGGGATAGTGGGCCTTGTTTCCTTGTTTCTGATTCAGTAGGGATGCTGTGAGAATTCTGTCATTTTATGATTAATATTACCAGTTACTGTTTTCCCAGTATTTTACTGTGAAATTTTCAAACATACAGTCAATCTGAAAGAGTTTCACACTCACCACCTAGATTCTATCATTAATATTTTGCCGGCTTTTTAAAAAATACTTTTTAATTTTAAATTACAGTTGACATGTATGACATGGTGAGTACATGGCGAGGAGACATTTATATAACTTTTGAAGTGGTCTCCCCGATAAATCTAATACCATCTGACACCATGCATAGTTATTACAGTATTATTGATATTCCCTATGCTGTACTTTACCTCCCCATGACTATTTTTATGACTGGCAGTTTTTTACAACCAGTGTTTTGAACTCTATATCTGATAGATTACTTGCCTCCATTCTGTTTAGTTTTTTTAGAGTTTTGTCATGGTTTTCATTTGTGACATGTTTGTCTCATTTGGCATCTTCCCTGTGCTTGTTTCTATGTATTAGACCTGCTACATCTCCCGTTCTTGAAAGGGCAGCCTTTTGCAGTAGGTGTCCTGTGGGGCCCAGTGATACAGTCTCCCTAGTCACCTGAGCAGGTGTCCAGTGGGAATGCCTTGTGTGGGTTGTGTATACCCTTCTGTTGTAGTTGAGCTTTGATTGCTATTGGCACATTGTTTGGAGGGACTGACCCTCAGGCTGACTGGCCGTGGGGGTTGACGGTGACTGCAGTGCAGTGTCTGGGCTGTTGTGTGGGAGTGGCTTTAGCAGGGCTGGCTCTACTGAGCCTGCCCTCCTGGGAGGGGCTCCAATGCAGGTCAAGGTCAGCCACCACTTGTGCCTGGCTTGGGACTGTCTGTAGGAGGCACACAGTTATCTGCCACTTGTGCTGGGCTTGGAGGCACTTGGGAGACGCTATTCTGCAAAGCAAGGCCAGCTGCCATTAGTGTCGGGCTTGGTGTCCTTGGATGGAGGCCAGCCGCCATTTGTGTTGAGTTTACCGCCACTTAATTGAGGCTACTTTTGAAGCCAAGATTGGCCACTTCTTGTGCCAGACTTGGGGCTGTTGGGAGTTATAGTGCAAGTTGAGACTGGCCACTGGTTTTGCCAGGCCTACGGTAGCTCAGCAAGAGGTACCTGGCACACCAAGTCCAGCTACTGCTTGTTTGGGGTTTGTGGACCTTTGGGAGATTTTAGGAAAGTCCACGATAGGCTCCTTGTGTGGAGGAACTGCTGGAAAATGTTCTGCCTGTGGTAGTTGGGTGGGGTCTCGAGGAATCACAGGGCAGGATAGAACAGTGTTGGCCAGGTGAAAGGAGAGCTCAGATGTGGGCCCGCCCGTGAGCGATAGCCAGCACTTTGTCCCCAGAGTGAGCAACCCAACCCCTACTCCTCTGGCTGGTCATTTTACTTCCTCCCTGTGTGTGCCTTTGCTGGAACTTAGGGCGAGTGTTTGTCAGGCCCTTTAAGAGGATGCCGAGGTTTACAGGAGCCCGTCCTCTCACCCAGCCTGAGTCCGTGTTCATTTTCACAGCCAGCTGTTGAGAGGACCCCTTTCCCCCTGCACTGGTGCTCCAGGCTGGGACCCCTTGCTGCTCAAGGAGAACCCCTGCAGCTGAGATATCCCTCCTTATTCTTAACTGCCACGTGCGGTGTGGGACCTGCCCATTCTAAGTCATCACTTCTCCCACCAGGCGGGGCTTCTCCCTGATATCCTTAGTTACAGGGCTCCTGTCCGTCAAGTCTTCAGGTGCTTTTCAATGATGGTGGTTTTGTAATTTAATTGTAACTTCGATGTGGCTGTGAGAGGAGACAAGCACAGCATGTCTCCACTCTGTATTCTTGACTAGAATGCCTTACTAGCTTTATTACATATCTTTTAGCAGGTTTTTTGTTGACTCATGTCAATATCAATAATTTCTGTGTTGTACTACAGAAGTACTTAACTGGCCTTAGTGTTCCAATCTTTTTAAAAAATCAACATTGCACTAATTGCTGAGGATGAAGATGAATACAGCAATCTCTTAACACATTTGTTATCAAAAAGTAGCCAATCTAAGAAATTTCAAGAAAGCTTGGAAATGGAAGGTTATTATGAAAACTGTTTGCCATTAAAAAAAAAGGAAAAAAATGGCTAGCAGTCCAACTGGGATCACAGAAGGAATAAAGTTCGAATTTTTCAGTATTTGACCAGACTTTCTAGAGAAGACATTGCCTTACTCCTTTGACAGGCTACTTACTTTCAGAAATAACTGCTTAGTCCAGCCCACTTGACAGACGTACACCTGTCGTGAAATAAAGTCCATCAAGGTGTGGCAGCTGGATCACAGCATCTCTTAAGACCAGGCCACTCTTTGGACTAACACATCACCCAGTGTCTGGTTTCCTGGGGCTGACGTAACAAATGTCCATAAACTGGGTGGGTTGAAACAACGGGAGTGTATTCACTCGCAGTTCTGGGAGCCAGAATCCAAACTCAAGGTGTCAGCAGGCCGCCAGTGCCTGCTTTCATTTCCACATTGCCTTCGCTGTGTCCGTTCTTTTCTTTTTCTTATAAGGACACTTTCTTATAAGGATTTAGGGTCCAATGCGCAAACTGCATCTACAAAGACCCTATTTCCAAACAAGATCACGTTATGAAGTTCCAAGGGGACGTGAATGCTCAGATGATACTCTTCAGCTCACTGTGCCCAGCAGCTTCCTTAGCAAGCAGCAGGAAAGCATATGAACATGGAACTCAAGGGGCATGGCTCCAAGCCTAGCCAGGTCTGTGACTTGGAGGAAGTTTGTCATCTGTAAGCTTGTCACTGACCCATTTCTCAAATGAGGAGGTTGATCAGTGAATAATGTTTCACAGTAAGTGATGAAGAGTCATCTGCAGAGTTGATTTCTAGTCTGTCCCTCTTACTTTTCTCTGGCCCCCTGTTGTTTCTGTGGGGCATTTTCAGGTATGATTAGCATCAGAGGGTCTTTGACCTTGTTGGAGGAAATGCAGAGGAGCACCGTCCTGTAAAGGAGCTGAAGGGACTCATTAGACCTCTGTGGACTAACAAAGGTAGTTCCTGCACTTAGAGAAGATTTTCCCATTTTTTTTGTCTCTGCCTTCACTCTGTTGTTCAAAAACAAATACAAAAAGGCGGGGTGGAGGGTGGGAAAGATGGACATTTTAAATTTTTCTGTCTGTTGTCTAAGGTCATTTAACACATAGACACTCTAAGTAGGAGATGGGACAGTTGGTTCCAAAGTGCTTTCGTGGCATTCTCTTTTCCTGCCCACTGCCTAGTAATTTCACTAAGTGATGAAGAAAGGCACAGTGATCGTAGGTAGTGGCGGTGTCTGGCAGCCCTGAAATCTCTGAATTACTGGAATGGTGAGGTTGCAGTATCTCTTCGAGAGAGATCACTCACAGAAAGGCACAGAAAAAACAATGTCCGTTTACTCGGCAGCACCCCTTGCTTGGAGAGTCAGTCCCTGTCTTTTCTGTATGCTCACCAATCACAGAAGGAGTTTTCTGGCTGCAGTTTTTATAGACTTTGGTGTTATTGAAATGAAAGTGCCTCAAGGACATTTCCATTTGTTACAAGCTTATGGTTTCTCATCTCATGTAAATTATTTTGCCACTTTTCATTTTAATTCTTTGCTGTCATTGCCTGGCAGAACGATCATTAGGTTTCTCTTTGTGAAGATATTCCGATTCCTCGGCTGACAGTGTTCCTTGTCTAAAAAAGTGTAGCAGCCTGTGGATTCATTCTCTTGCTTTTATGTTGTCATCTGTAGGTTTCTGTTTATATTCCCTACATACCCCCCATTTTTTGTCTTAGAAACCGTCCAGGGCTCTAAATATTCTGATAATGGAACAGAAGTTTTGAACTCTATAGAGTTCCAGTTCAGAAACAGGTCCCATCAAGTCTTAGAGCAAAATTCTCCTACAATTTATCCACCTGGTAATGGTAGAACTATTTCTTTCTTCACAATAAAGGTTAAAATGCTCTCAGGTGAATAATAAATAGTGTGTATTATTTCTAAGGCTGTCTTGGGGTATGGGGGAGGGGGGGCAGGTGCCTAAACCCAGGTGTTGAGGGTGTCTTGAAAGAGTTTTACTGCCATTCCTAACTCTCTTGCATCTCACCTTCCCTCTCTATTTCCATGCCTCTGGCTACTTCAGACCCTCTCCCCAGCTACTACCAGAGCTGCCTCACTGGCTTCTGTCTCTAGTGTCACCAGAGATATTGCCCTAGAAAAATCAGTTTGATCCTATAATATCCCTGCTTGAAAGCCTTTGCTCCCAGTTGCTAAAAGAGTTCATTGCAAACTGTATTGTACCCTTTAAAATCTGGACCAATGTTTTTCTTCATCTTGATCTCATGTACAATATATTCCAGGCATGCCAAACTCCTTCCCATCGCAAAACATTTTAAGCTATTTCCTGACATCCCCCATTCATTATTCGTGTTGTGTCTCTGCCTCGTATTATTTCCCTTTGCACACCCTCCCTGCTGTCTCTTGGTGACCGTGCACTAAATGCCGATTCCTCTCTGCTCTCACATACCTACACTCCTACCACCAATACAGGGTACTTTACAGGCTTTATAATGTGTCTCATTACGTCTGTCTCCTGGTGACTACCCTGGGAAGCTTTGTGTGGTTCGTCTTTGCAACCATTTAGCCAATTGCCAGATAGAAACTAGGATTCAGTCCACATTTTGGGGTGACTAAGTGATTAGTTAATTATGTCCAAACTCAAAATCATTATACCTATTTCCCAACTTCATCGATAGTGCATTGGTTATGGCCTGTTCAAAAATAAACCTTGTGCTGGTGAAATACAGCTGTATTCAGACACATTCAGCTGTATCTCAGTGTAAAGCCTGTAAGTGTGCCCGGCAAGGGTAGTGCACAGTGCACTGTGGTGAAAGCCCACCTGGCTCTTGGCTGAAAGAGGGACTGTTGGTTTCCCTGAAAGCCTTAACTGAAGCCAGTTTTCACCTCTGTTTCCTTCTTTCACTCATTCATGCCTTCATGTATTCACTTATTCAACATCTGTTGATGAAATAGTTGCTTACTGACTATTACAGGCTAAGCAGATTCCTTTGGCTTAGGAAGCTCCTCTTGTGACTAGATAGAAACTGTAGTTATTGTCGTCTTTAATGCTTCGTTTTTTTCTGAGCAGTTAACATGTTTTCCTTCGCAGAGCATATGTGAAAAAGACAGGGAATTTTTGTTGACATTCAGTTCAGATAAGTCAATGATGTGACGTGATCCTAGGGTGACCATATCATTTATTGCTTAAAATGGGATACTTTGGGATAGTGAAAGGGAATTTGTTAATAATCCAAGACAACAGTAGTATTTCAGGCTAACCAAGACGTGTGATCACCCTATTGATGACCTCAGTAGTCTAATGAGACTGCATTGCTAGTTGTCTTCTGTTTTCCAAGCACATCTTAGGTTTTTATGCCTTTGCATCTTTGCCTTTGTTGTTAGTTTTGCCCTTGCCTCTCCCATGCCTGGAGTCTGTGCATCCCTCAGAAGCTTTCCCTGATCAGCTACTTCGTACAGATATCTCTCTGCCCTGAATTTATTCAATACTTAGCATATTATTTATATACTTAATTAGCAACTAGATGTATTCTGGTTTGTCATAATTATGTTACTGTCTTGACTCCGTCTGTTGTTTAACTTTTTCGTATTTTCCTCAACTGAACTGTATGTTCTTAAAATCAAAGTCTCTATTTTGAACGTAGATCTACTCCTCAAATACAGTTGTGTTATTCTTATTCATGTAATACTTATTTGTTGAATATTTTATTTCCTGGCCTCTGTCTTTCCTAAAAACCCTTCCACTTTACATCAGTATTATGTGTCTGCCCACCCCTGCCCCCACAAAAAGCTTTAAGAGCTTTGCAATGAAAAATTTTGACTATGACATTTTAAACAAATATTTACTATGAGATATCTTAAAATATTTTATTTTGTCAGTTTAGATTATACTATCCATCTTGAATTAATATTTTAAACAAAAACATCACTGAACAAGAAAAACATGAAAGTGGTACTCACAGTCCAGTGCACATACCTACTGTGTAGGAGCACATTTTGATGAGAATTAATGTTTCCAGTAGATTTACATTTGTTAGTTACAAAAAATAGTCCTTAACAGAGAAAAAAGGGTTAATTGCCAGGCTTAAAGATTTAGTACTATAGTGCCGTGAATTCTAACCAGTGTGCTGCAGCACACTCAGAATTTTTAGAACATGTCTGGGTTGCAGGTTCAGTCCCCGGTTGGGGGCATGCAAGTGGCAACCATTCAGTGTTTCTCTCCCTGTCTTTCTCTTTCCCTTTCCTTCCCTCTAAAAATAAAATCATTTTTTTAAAAAGTTGGAAACAAGACAAGGATATCCATTGTCAACATTTTAATTCAACTTGATATTAGAAGTCCTTGCCACGGCAGCTGGACAAGGAAAAAAAAGTCATCTGAGTTGGAGAAGAAGTAAAATTGTCATTATTTGTGGATGACATGACACTGTGCAGAGAGAACCTTGAAGATTCCACCAAAATACTTATTAGAATAATAAATGAATTTAGTAAAGAAGCAGGATACACAATATTCAGAAACTGATCGCCAGTTAATGAACTATCAAAAAGAGAAACTAATAATCCCATTTATAATTGCATCAAAAGGAATATCTAGGAATAAATTTCACCAAGGAAGTGAAAGACCTGTACTCTGAGAACTGTAAGAAGAAAGAAATTGAAGATGATACAAATAAACGGAAGTATGTACCATGCTCAAGGACTGGAAGAATTAAGGCTGTTAACAGTGTCCACACCACCCAAAGCAGTATACAGATTTAATGTGATCGCTGTCAAAATACCAATAGCATTTGTCACAAAACTAAAACAAATCATCTAAAAATGTATATGGAACCAGCCAAAGCAATCTTGGGAAAGTAGGACAAAGTTGGAGGTATCATGCTAGTTGATATCAAACTACACTAGAAGGCCATAGTAATCAAAACAATAATACTGACATAAAAACATATACATCAGTGGAACTGAGAACCCAGAAACAAATCCATACCCATATGGTCAATTAATCTATGACAGAGGAGGCAAGAATATACAGTGGGGTAAAGACAGTCTCTTCAATAAATGCTGGTAGGGAAATGGTAGGGTATATGCAAAAAAAGAGAGAAGGAAGGAACTATACCATTTTCTTACGCCACATACAAGGATAAATTCAAAATGCATTAAAAACTTACATGACCTGAAACCATAAAACTCTTACATGACCTGAAACCATAAAACTCTTAGAAGAAAACATAAACAGTAAACACTTTGAATTGCTCCAGGCAATATTATTTTTGGATATGTCTCCTTGCGCAAGGGAACCAAAAAAAAAAAAGCAAATGGGACTACATCAAACTAAAGAGATTTTGCACAGTGAAGGAAACCATCAACAAAATGAACACGAGCCACTGAATGGGAGACTTTTGCCAAGGATACATCCTGTAGGTTTAATATCCAAAATTTATAAGGAACTCATATAACTTAACACCATAAGAAACAAAGAATCTAATTTAAAAAATGGGCAGAGGACCTGAACAGACATTTCTCCCAAGAGGACATACATATGGCCAGTAGACATGTAAAGAGGCTCAACATCACTAATCATCAGGGAAATACAAATTAAAACCACAATGAGATATCACCTCACACCTGTCAGAATGGCTACCATTAATAAATCAACAAATATTAAGTATTGATGAGGATTTGGAGAAAAGGGAATCCTCATGCACTGTTGGTAGGATTGTAAATTGGTGCGGCCACTATGGAAAACATTATGGAGGTACCTCAAAAAATTAAAAGTAGAACTATATGACCCAGAAATTCCACTTCTGGGTATTTATGCAAAGAAATCCAAAACACTAATTCAAAAAGAGATGTGTTACCTCTATGCTTATTGAGACAATATTTATAATAGCCAAGGTATGGTAGCACCTTAAGTGCCCTTCAGTAGATGAATAAAGATATGATACTTATATACAATGGACTATTAACTCATTATTAAAAAGAATGAAATCCTACCATTGTGACAACATGGATGGACCTAGTAGGGTATTCTGCTAAGTAAAATAAGTTAGACAAAGACAAATACCACAAGATTTCACTTGTATGTGGAATTTCAAAAACAATAAACAAAGCAGAAACACAGAGAACAAACTCATGGTTACCAGATGGGGGAGGAGTTGGGTAATGGGTGAAATGGTGGAGGGATTAAAGTGTACAAATTTCCAGTTATAAAAATAGTCAGCATAGGGAATATAGTCAATCATATTGTAATAACCATGTATGGTTTCAACTGAGTACTGGGCTTATCAGGGTGATCATTCCATAAGTCATATAGACATCTAATCACTATGTTGTACTCCTGAAACTAATATAATATTGTAAGCCAACTGTAATTGAAAAATAAAAACAAATTTAAAAAGACTAATTCAGAATCAAATAAGGTGATGTTACTGAGACTCACAAAATTTATGATGGCCATAAAAAAAAGAAAGGATTGAAAGTTTTCTCATCAGAAATGAGGAATTCAATTAAGGTTGAAAGCATGGATTTTTAAAGAAACCAATTAGTTCTGTTTAATGACTGTCTAGGAACACTTGGTACCCCGAGAGAAGGATGGAAGAAAACAAGTGGAAGGTGCTTTCTGCAGGGTAGGAGATTGGCTGGCTAGGTATGGCGGGGGACAGACAAGCTAAGCTACCTAGGTTTCTCCTTAGGGGTATGTCTATTTGGCTCACCCTGAGTGCAGGCTAAAAGTGAGAGGTGAAACTAGGAGAAAAGTAATGAACAGTTTTCTTTAAGTTGGGTGCGGGGGTGTTTAGGGACTAAAGATTCTAAAGAACATGAATTGTTTTGGAAAGGAGGAGCAGGTAAGTAGTTGATTGGAGGATTTCAGAATTTAAGATTATGGAGGTAGAATTCTGAGGGTTGGGTCTGGAAAACACGTTTATCTTTCAAAACACAGATGGGAACATACCTCTTGTGTCTTGAAAACCTCTATTTCAGGGTGTAAGTCTTTACTCTTAAGGAACAAACAAGACTCACCACAAACTGGACCCATCCTACTTTCCCTGGCAAATATGTCCTCATTTCCTGTTGTGAACCCCATATGCTAACCACATTCTATGTACAGAATCCTGGAGATTTTCACCTTACTTTGCCTTTGCACATGCTGTTCCCTTTTCATGAAATGCTGTTCCTCCTTGTCTCTGCCTTGCAAACACCCTCCCATCTTCAAGACCTAACTCAGGTGGCACTTTCTTTGCCAAGTCTTTCCAGACTCCTGCAAAAAAACACTGAGCACGTTTTCCTCTTTGCTCCCACAGTACTCTCTTTAGACATCCTGTGGAATTTTACCAGAAGTATATTGATTTATATGTCTCTCTATTCAGTAGATTGTGAACCTGAAGTCAGAACATATCCGACTCTCTTCTTTTCCTTCAGGGCAAGCCCATAATATTAGGTGCTTAATACTTGCTTTTGTTGTCTTTGCTGTTGAATTCTAAACCAGCAGGTTAATCTGGTGCTTCTCAAACATGAATGTGCATTTGAATCACCTGGAGAGCTTGTTAAAATTTAGATTATTTAGTCTGAGATCCTGCCTTTCTAACAAACTCCTGGGTGCTGCTGGTGCTGCTGGTTATGGAACTCACCTAGTCTGCCTTTGCCAAGTAAATAGGAGAAGTGCAGTAAAGATAAAGTCCAGTAGGAATGTGGAAGAGGGGCAGTTACGGGGAAAGAGACTTGAAAATCCTCAATATGAACACTGGGGTCCTAAAAATAACAGCAGAAAATCATGTGGGGAGAGATGCTTAAATCACAAAATACAGCAGGTGGCCCAAGTGGAGGACAGTAGTTGGGAAATTGTGGATGGTACAGCTGTGTGACTTACATTTTAGAAAAGGAGAGGCTGCATGGAGGGACAGCAGCGGAGGATGCTCCCATGGAGAGGGCTGGGGCAGGAGTGGCCATGTCAGAGGTCAGGTTTGGGGTTACAAGACGAGTTAGGGGCTTCCAGTGTTTATTCCCAGGAGAACAGCATTTCCACCCATGCAGACAGAAGAGTGAGGGAAAGGGGAAAATTGCATTCTACGGAGGGTGAGGAAGTCCCTGAAGAAATGGAAGGTACTAGAATTTGACAAAGGATCATTTCCTGATCAGAAGTTTCCAAGTTCAAAATATGAAAATTCTTTCTTCCTTAAACTCATAAATTACAGAAAAAGTAGCACTAATAAGCATTCTGTTCTCACACACAGTCTCACAGGTCTGATATGCTAAGGATGGGTTCAGTCAGCCTGATTTCTTTGAAGTACTACTGCACAGAAGGTGCAGTAAGTACTGGTGTACTGCTCAGCATAGGGGAAAAGGCGAAAATAGATGTTTACATCTCCTCCCACTCGCCCCTCCCCCTACAGGGAATGAGTATCTATAGCCTGATGTGTGCTCTTCCAGCTTTTGTCCATGCAAATGCATGTGCACAGAGACGGGAATTTGTCAGATTCCATAATGGTATTTCCGCATCACATTACTCTGCAGATTGTTCTTCTCACTTAGGAATATGTCAGAAACATCCCTCCAGGTCAGTGGATAGAGCCCTAACTTTCTTTTTTTACTAGTCATTGTTAAATAGCTGTGTATATATAGATGTCCCATAATTTGTCCTACCATTCTCCCATTGAAGGAAAATTGGGTAATTTCTAGTTTTTGCTACTACAAACAATATGACACACAAAGAAAGTCCTATTGTACCGGTGCCTCGATGACAGAACTCTGTGATGTCAGCCAGCCGTACACATCACCAGTAACTTTTGTATCAAGGACATTTTTAAATGAAGCACAGTGATGGCTAGGCCTATGCTGTCCAGTATAGTAGCCACTGGTCACATGTAGCTATTTAAATTTAAATTTGCTAAAATTAAATCAAGTTACAAATTGACTTCCTCAGTCACAACAGCCTCATTTCAAATGTTCAGCAGCCACATGTCGGTACTGGCTGCCGTAGTATAGACATGACAGAACAGACCATTTCCAACCTCTCAGAAAATCCCCCTGGACAGCCTGGACCGGACGCTCTGATGGTACAGCCTAAAGGAGATCTGCTCCAGTGGGCTAGTGTTGTAATGAGAGCACATTTTAAAAAGTACAAACTCTGTCTTTTAATTGGTTGCCTCTGCAGTTACTTCAATGAGAATCAATACCCAGATGAAGCAAAGAGAGAAGAAATTGCGAATGCTTGCAATGCAGTCATACAGAAGCCAGGTAAGGCGGCAGGCACCACTGCACTCTGTGGGGCAGCTCTGGGCTTCAGGCATCACACAGGACAGACCCCTTACCCCAGGTGCTCTCAGCTCCGCCTCTGCCAGCCTCCAGGTAGAGTCACTGCCCTGTCCTATTCCAGCCTTGCTTCCCAGGAATGTGAAGGGTGGTCACCAGCCCAAACATCGTTCCTGTGGCGAAGTTTTCAGGGAGTGTCCCTGATTCAGATGTGAAACTTTGACATTTTTTAAAGACTGGATTTTCCCCAAAAAATATAACATCAGTATATCAATTCCAATATAATTTTAAATACTTAAGCAGGGTTTGTTAATGAAAGGATTGAGGTAGACTTTTTAAAACAATTGTAAATTGTATAATCCTGTCTTCCTGTTTGAAGAAAGAATTCCTTTCGGGGCTGGTGTCTGTCTCCCTCCCACACTGGATGGTTTCTACTTAGGGAGATGCCAGCCTGGAGCCCCGCTGTTCTCGCACAAGTCAGCGGAGCCACTTAAACACGCATGTCTTTTCTTCCGTGTGCTAAGATATTCTACATTTTACAGTTTCTGTCACCAGAAACCATTTTCAGTTAAAATGACCCAATTGATCTTTATTTGGCTGGTTAATTTGAATGGCTTAAAGGCTATCGATGAAAGTATAAGTGCTTTATAATAATTAAATAGTAATCTCCTCTCCCTTAGCCAGAAGCCAGACTGCTAGCCATCCAGAGCCTGCACACTCATCTCCCGCAGACTGAAACCCTTATCTCATACAAGCCGAAGTCACACCCTAAAGCTGCAGGAACTCAAACTCTTCCTGGAAACACATTGCCCCTGGTTCTGGTGTCTCCACCCACTGTCAAGTAAAAGCTGAAACAGAAGAGGAGGGGGAGGGGGGAGAGGTGCAGGCGGGTCCTTGTTGGCAAGCATGGTGCCGTCCCTAAGAAGTCGCATCTGACAGCAAAGAAGATAATAAATCTAAAATGCAGCCTGCTTGTGCTGTGTTTTAGCACAGTTACAACAGTGGATGGTTAGAGTAACCGTCAGTCTCCAGGAAAACGTGAGGGACCCCATCTCCACCTTAGGACGGTAGGAAACTGGTTGAAACAAGGCCAAAGGCCCAAGTCGACTTAAGCTGTCTGGAGACGTGCTAAAGAGCAGCGTGCCTCCAGAATGACGCGGATTAAGGGAAGCCCCTGTGCTGTCCTGCGGACTTCAGGCCCAGCAGGCTGACTTTGTGGGATCCTTTAAGATTGTATTTAATACTAGAACTATTTAAATTGGGTGGCTTTCTGAATTCAGGGATTTTATGTTACTAGTGGCTATTTGTGTATTTTCTCAGTAATAACTTGAGTGTGAACATTGTACGAGGTAATGCAAAAACAAACCAAAAAACCCTGTATCTGTTATTCCAGCAATAAATGCAATCAAAAGAACTCTTAAAAAAGTATTATTCCTTAAAACTAGTCTCAGATATAGGTAATCTAAATTTTATTGTATGTATTTACAGGCAAAAAACTGTCCGATCTGGAACGAGTTACCTCCCTGAAAGTGTATAATTGGTTTGCTAACAGGCGGAAGGAGATCAAGAGGAGAGCCAATATCGGTAATGTATCAGAGAGGCTGCTCTCTCCGCTCACGTGGCCGCTGACATGGCGTTTATTGTAAGCGTGACTTTTTCCACTTACAACTGCGGGTCTCACTTATCCTAAATTCTAAGCCTAGTAAAAATTGCCCGTATGTTTTTCTTCATTGTATTTTTAATAACCCAAAGAGAGTATTATTTAAGCTATTTGTGTTATAATAACAACAGCATTTTTGTTTCTGAAACTCACTGTTCTTAGGGTTCTGGAATCTCATTAGGCCTGATCTGAGCAGTGACCCTGTGGTGCATATTAAAGATACTTGCAGGAGAGGTTATGTGACACCCTGAGCTTCTTTGTTATTATTGGGCTATGACTTCAATATTAAGAAACATCTTAATATTGTTAGAATTAGAATGACAGAATCGTAGTAGAGAGAGCATCACAAAAGGCAGAGGCTTGTGTTAAAAAGAAGAGCGAGGGCATTTAAGAAATGTGAATGGATGAGTTTGCAGTGGGGGATTGGTCTTGAGGTTCTAAATCTGCATTTCATGTATAAACAAACACCCTCTTCACCATCGCAAATCTCAGACGCTTTATAGAACCCCAAGACAGGAGGTCTGTGTCACTGGTTGGTAAGTATTTACAAAGCACCTAACAGGCGACCACTGGGACGCAGCTCGCACGGCGGGAGCAGCTCCGGACAGAATGGCGGGCGTGTTCCTCATGACTCGCGTGCAGCTGGTTTCCTTCCCTCTGCAGTTTGAAGGAAACAAAACACAGGGAAATCTAGGTTCTCGTTGAGTGACACTTTCGTTCCTCAACGCAGAAATGAATTCAGCACTTAGGCCACTGTGACGAAATAGCAGATAATTTAGGGATCCATTTGCTTTTTTCGAAGAAGCAGCAATCCTGGAGAGTCATGGGATAGACGTGCAGAGTCCAGGAGGCCACTCGAACAGCGATGACGTCGACGGCAACGACTACTCGGAGCAGGTGAGCGGCGGGGCAGAGTTCTCGGCTGCGATCGGGTGGGGCCGCGTGACAGCGCAGTTCTGCGGGCGCACTTGGTGTGGGGTGGGGGAGAGGAGACGACCCAGTGTCCCTCCACTGTTCTCGTGTGTCTGCCTGGATTCTCATGTAATGAGGAAGGGATGCGGTGAGATGGGGTTGTCCTGCTGAGTCTGTGAGAAGCCGCTGCTCACCCGCACGGGTTTACTGTCACACAACAGGACGCTTGGCCAGCACGCACTGGGGAGGAGGAGGAGGGACGGAGCTCAGAGGGAGGCAGAGAAGCAGAGAAGGTAGAAGAGGACAGGAGGATCTGAGCCAAGCAAGCAAGTCGCACCGCTCGCCACACACACACGCACGCAGTGTTTGAGAAGTGCTGGGGCGCGGCAGCTGCACCCCACGCCTCAACACGTGCCAGTGCGGCTCACAGTGAGGCCCCGCCCACTGCGGCCCCCGCGTGGGACCCTGGTGCCGACATGAGCGGTTCTCCCAGAGTTTCTGGCACATGGACACACACGTCCTCTCATACATGCATGTCTTCTCACCTCCCCCTGACATAGTCTCCATTGCTCGGGCGGGGGGTGTATTTAATTGTAGCCACTGGATGGAAAAATGCACTAAGAATCTGGGGGGTTCCCCCCACCCACATTATCTTAGACAGATTTCATTAAAATTTTTCTAGGATTTAAAATTAATTTCCATTTGGAATATGGTCTCTTCTCCTGGGCCTCTTCTCCTGGGCCCCAGAAAGGAAACTTTCCTATGGTGATACACCCATTCCTTGCTGCTCAGCCAGCTCTTAAATACAATTCACTCTGTTTTCCCTCCTGCGGTCCACTTTACTGCCCCGCCTACCAGCACAAGTGCAGACACTGCGGGAGGGCCCTCAGTCCCGGGCGGACCCTTTTCCAGCCTCGTGGCCAGTCCACACAGATGAGAATGAAACCGCACCCACACTTCCCACAGGCTGCCTTTTTCTCTTTAGGGCTCCAGATCGGAGCTCCACATTTCACTCAAGACAATGTTCTGGACGTCTTTCTAATTGGAAACATTCCAGTTATTTTCAATCTACCCACGCAGATGGGTCATTTCCGTTTTTCCCCAGATGCCCCAAAGGCAGTACTTCTCACGTTCTCACACACTTACCCTTCCCAGAGCTTTCTGATGCAGAGTCCCCTGAGGATGTGACAGGTGAGAAGTTACCCCTCGTGTGTAACACTGTCTTCAGTGCCCAAGGAGCACCCTGCAAGGCCAGCTTCCTTCACAGCTTTGCAGTTTCACGCCTCAGCTGTGTGTGGAAGGAGAGCTTTGCCCTCCCTCTGAATGGGACACCCGCCGCTCCCCTCCCAGGGCCACCTTACTGCCCAGAGTGCACCTGGTTTCTCCCACAGCCATTTCGGCAGTCACCCCATTGTCCTGTCGTAATTGAGAGGGTTTGTTTTTGTTTTTTAACAAAAGTGCATTTTTATCTGTGCGATATTGGTGTCTGTGTAGCATTTTGTCTAGTTTCTCAGTTCAGTGGAGGCACCGTGAAGTCCTAATTACCTACCTATTTGGAAGAGCACCAACCCAGAATTGAATAGCCCACAAGTGTGGCCTTCACTGGCTCGTGCTCTATTTTTTGCAAAACTAGGATGAGCCAGGTGGGATTATCATCACCAGCAATCTTTCTGAAAGAAGGAATAAAATTCTCAGCAAGAAAAAATATTTTGGTGCTGCTTATTTGTTGAATCCTAAGACTGTCAACCAGAAGTATCTGACATACATCCATTCAGTGTCTACTTAAATACACCTCACCCCCACTCTGTCACAAGCTCCTCCCCCACCACCCCCCAGATGCTCTGCCTCCCCTCGCCCCAGCATGCCTTTCTGTGAGCCAGAGAACGGCGCCAGTCACTAACATCTGTTCTTGTCTCTGCACGTCTAGGATGACAGCACTAGCCATAGTGACCACCAGGACCCCATCTCGTTAGCTGTGGAAATGGCAGCAGTCAACCACACTATCTTGGCCTTGGCCCGACAAGGAGCCAACGAGATCAAGACAGAGGCCCTGGATGATGACTGATCAGGGCGGGTGGACACGAGGGTTAACTTAGTTTAGACGTAGCACCTTAGCAGACTTTCCTCGGTCCTTAACATGTGTTCTTACAGTATAACTTGCAGTTTCTTGTATGTCAGTTAGCCGTTAGGGTCTTCTTGTTCTGTGAGGATGGCATGGTGCCCTCAGCCTTCGCATATACTCTCAGTATTAATTCCCAGTAAGTAATAAGCAACCGACCGACCAGACTTCCTCTCCCGGCCCCCGAGGCTAGAAAATCTTGCTGCTCTGTCTTAGCATTCCAGGAAAGTGCTTCCAGGTATTTAGATAGCCCTCAGTTCTCAAATATTAGGCTGTGTGTGAAACCTTGGGTACCTTCAGATTCCTGTAACACTAGTCTGTACCCCTTTCCTTCCTCGAGACCGACAGGGTGCAAGCTGAGGGGGTGTGGCCCAGGACTGACCGATGCCGATTGGGCAGTGTCCGCAGAGTAGAAGGAACACTAGCGCCCCCACCTCCGAGTGGGAGTCACTGGTTTCCAGCTGCAATAAGCCGTGCCTCGTCATAGTCACGCCGTGGCTAGATCACACTTCTTTGGGTGCTGTGCTAAGAGTGTCCGTGGAAAAACTCGATCTCAGATTTTGGTTGAAGTTGATATGCCTGACACAGGCATCCGTTCCTCTCACAAGCTGTGCGGCTTAGTAGATAAAATACTGCCTTCTGCCTTTGGGACCACAATGAAAACAAACAGCAAAAGACACAAACAGAAGTCACTTAAAAAACACACCCTGGCTTGAGAGGCAGTGGAGGAAGTCCGGCCGCATGGGTAGAGGCCCCGAGTCCAGCCCGCGGAGCCGCTCCCCGTTGGGGAGAGCACCGCAGGGCCTCCCGCAAGCTGCTTTGCCTCCTGTCTGTGTCCCCTGTCCCTGCCGCCATCAAGAGTCTTTCAAGGATGAAGCTAAGGTCAAAAATGAGTGAATGAACTTTCAGTCTCTGTATCCATTAACTGAAGCCCCTTTAGTAGCAGAGGTTGGCAGAGGACTTTATGGTGGGATTTTGCTGACTATCACAAATGCAAATACTTCCTCAATAGGAGCAGGGAAAACGGGCATTTGCCACTTAGTGGTGGGTCTGCGAGATATGACGGGATGTGACTGCTTTGGTGTTCTCTTTACGCTGTCCTTGTAGAGGTGTGAAAAGCTATATTGCTACAGGCAATTTATTTAATAATTGGAAGCCATATTGATAATGGATGTGGTAATATTTGTAAAGTTTAATCTACTTTAAGCAGCAGTAACTAATGTAATTTTTTTCCTTGATCACATATGTAGCACTTTTGTTACTTTTTTAGAGATATTTATATTTGATAAACCTCTTTTTCATTTTGAGAACTCAAAATACCAAACAGCGAACTTGGTTATAAAGTCACCCTGTGATCACCTTGTCATCCAGCAGCAAAATGATGAACTGTTCATGCATCAAAGAAAATTACATCTGCCGGCCTCATATGAAAATGATCTCTTGGCATCCCGATTAAACGACGCACTGTCACTGTGGGTAAGGCAAGCAGCCTCCCTGCGTCAGCCTAGGGTGTGAAAGGCAGGACTGCTGCGTGGTTTCCCCTCGTTCCATCTCCTCTCCACGCGCGTTGGAGCCCTGTTGAGAGGGTGCTCTGGGGCTGGCTGGTACCCAGCTTTGGTCTCCTCGTGCGTTACCTGACGGTTTCTAAGACAGAAGGAAGGTGCCATTTCCTGGCCTCCTCCCCCTGAAATGTGTTCAACCTAAAACCTTTGAGGGTGAGACTGACCGACTGTCTCCACTTCTCTTTCTTGTTAGTGAGAGAGACAGTGCACGTCCGCCAGCCGGCCGGGCTGCGCTGCAGGCACAGGCTGACGAGACCGGCTCCGTGTCTGCCCACCCTGCTGCGTCAGCGCGCAGGGGCCTTCGAGAGGGCACGGAGATGCCACTGTGTGCGTGTCTGTGACTCGAAGAGCTGTCTGCGGGCCTGGCCTGCCCTAGTCCGTGATTTCAGAGGGAAAGTGTATATACTTTTGCAGCTCCCAAGAAGTGAAGTAGCCTTTTCTGTTTTACTGAATTACTTGAACCAACCAATTCAAGAGTAGCATTTGTTATTCTCAGGAATGGCCTCCCAGTCATTTTCTTTCCTGGTGTGTCTGACTTATTTCCACTAGGAGATTGTGTTCTCTCTCTTTCCTTTTACATTACTTAGAAGAAATATAACATTATGTCTTTCCATTTTGGTGGAATTTTGTGGGCTCATTCTAGGCTGAATCAGAAAGAAAAGGAGAGAGAAAAATACACTGACAAGCCACATCCATGATTTATTATTGCAAGGAGATTATTATAATTGATAGCTTCTTTATGATGGGGTTGCTAGTATCATTTGTTCTTGCTGGTCTTTTTAAAGACACAGTCAAACTGTTAAGACAGCTGCAGTTGCTAAAGAACTACAGTGATTGCTAGAGAAGAGCTAAAAGGTTTCATTGTTTTAAGACCTTTAGGGAAGGGAGAAGCCCCCAGAGAACAAAGGGGAGTGACTGTGCCCGAGGCAGCCAGCCCCTGCTGCAGTCTGCTGGAGAGAGGGAAAGAGCACGCCCTCCCCTGGAGAGCGTCCTGCTGAGTCCTGGCGCGAGGGAGGGGTCTTTCCCCAGGGAGGGAGGGGTCTTTCCCCAGGACTCCGTGACTGAAGCTGGCTCCTCAGACCCACTGCCTTCTGTTCAGCCTCTGCTCTCTCACCAAGAGTAGGTGCTCGGTTCTCTGGGGCCTGCGTTTAACACTACCATTGTTGCTGTGTTTGTTTCCAGGTTCAATTCCACTATCTTGTCCAGGTCCCCTTAGTTGTTAAAATGGCATATGAAGTTGCCACTGATTTGAAATACTGTTGGATGGTAATTTTTTTCTTAAGCTTTTTTAGGTTTGAGAGATATTAAAATAGAACCCCCAAACTGCTCTCTTAATGAAGGGAAGATAGCCAGGCTCTTAAAAAGCCCCACGCTCTGCTTTTTGGTCTTTCTCTCTCTCAGTTCACGATGTGCTTTTCCTCCCGAGTGAGGAAGACAACAGGGGCGGGGGGCGGGGCCTTGCCAGCATCTGCTGTGTTTTTAAGACTTCGTTAAATTACTGTGGTCACATGGGTATACTTCCTTCCTACTCTTCGTAAAGCACAGCCTTACAAAGGGGCCTCTTAAAGGTGGACCACCCTGATGAAGGGTCTGCCTCTCTGTCTCTCCAACGCTCGCTGAAGGCCAGGGAGAGCAATACCCTGCACTCTGACCCGAGGCCCTCTGGGGCCCGGGAGCACCGGGTAGATAGATGCTCTGGTTTGTTTCCACCCAGTTCGCCGTGCTAGAGTGCACGTGAGGGCACGTTCTCTACGACCTCGATCCCTTCAGAGTGGTAGTTAAGTGTGGTTACCTTCCACCTGCTACCGAATCTGTACAGTTCCCAACACGGTCACCTCTGGGGGACAGCCCCTGCCCCACATTCCATATTCCTTCGCAGGAACGGGAAGGCCCCTTAAGGGTACCTTTTACTTGAGCTCAGTAGAGGTGACCACCCAGAACGGTGTGACCGAGGAAGAAAAAGCTCGTCAGTACTGAAGTGTGCAGATCCCCTGCTCCAGTTCCCAGGCTGGTGACGGCCGGCAGTCCAGCGAGCAGCAGTAGCTCTCCTGGGGCCAGACACCCAAATAATTTTTACCTCAAAGGGGCTCCTTGAGCTCTCAGATCCAGCTGTTTCATTTCTCCCTGTTTGGCCGTTGTTAACACCTTCCCTCTTGGAGACCAGCGGTCAGGCCCCAAGTGCAGACAGAATCACATTCCATGGGGAACCCGCAGGCACGCCCTCTGCGCCCGGACCAGCACCTCCCACTCCCTCGGGGCTCCCCCACCAGGGCCTCCCCTGGAGCTCCCTGCTGTGCTGGAGTTTATTTGTGCTCGCCCTCCTCACACCAACACTCCTTCCTGTCTCACAGCCCGTTTTTTTGACCAGCTACATATTCCACTGACCAGCTACGTTATTTCTGCCCCTAACAGTGGAAATAACCCCTTTTTCATAAATGACCTCCCACCCTTTTCCTAAAAATGTGAATTCGAGTCCTTACCCTCTCTCTGGTCTTAAGGGTCTGGTCGGAAGCAGTCTTCCCGTTTCACCCACGGCCCCGCCTTTTCCTGGTCGTCCTCTCCTCGTCTCTGTTGCGAGAACCACCCGAGCGTTCTCCCCCAGTGACTCTCAGCAGGTTCCTAGGCAATAACTTTCCCTGTTGACGATCCTGTGCTCAGCGGCACTCTGCATTGACTAGTCCTGACCCTCTGCATCGTGAGTTTTCTGTGTCAGTCTCTGTGTGATTTAAACCTTAAGTCAGAGTGGTGGCAGGTCCTTTGGTTGTGAGTGTTAGTAAGGTCTCACTGCTGCGTCCACTGGGCCGCACTGAGAACAGCCAGATTCGTTTATAGCTGCACTGAGCCGGGCTGTTTGTCAGGTTTCCCAGGGGAAGGTTGGGCACACTGGCCAGCTCCAGCTGCTGGTATCTTTGTGGGGTGTCGGGTGGGAGAGGGTGGGGAACCAACCATATAATACATTCCTTCTGTGTGCTCTCTGAATAGCAAGGACGCTTACTCAGGACTTGGGGGTCGGCCGTCAGCCATATTGCATTTGGCAAACTGAGCTGCATGCCTGAGACCCTTCTACTGTTTCTGAGTTTCCACGAGTCTGGTGCACATCGCCTGGCGATGCCCACGCTAGCCACCTGGAAGTTGTCCACCGCAGTGAGATTGGGAGGTGTTCCGGGAGGCAACTGTGAATGTCCAGGGTGTCCTGGGGGCGTGCTGTCCAAGCGGAGGCCCTTTCCTCTGCACCGCAGTCTTCTTGCCAAAAGATGACCACCACTCACAAGGAGAGATGTCCTTACCACTCCTGGAAGAGCGGCCATGCTAAGGTGGTGGGCAAGGCCCCTCAATGCACCGGGCCTAGGAGTCTGTTCACCGCGTACTGAAACCCCTCTCGCAAACAGGTCAGGTTGGCAAGGCTGTTCTTAGTTCTCCCTGCTTGTCAGCTGAAAGTGACAGGCCACTGCTCTTGCCATCCCAGAGGCCAAGGGCTGGCTTAGCCGATCTCTGAGGGGCAACTTTGTTCATGTCTAGGCACATTCAGAAGCTAGAAGTTTCCCTCTCAGCCCTCTCACTCTTTCTTGGTGGGAGTGAGACATAGCGACACAAAGGAAGCTAACGACCTGAGGGGTCCAGTTCCTGTGACATCGGTTTTCTTTCAGTCATATCGAGAGGGGAAGGGACAGAGAGGAGAGAGGGAAAATGTCTTGGCACCCAAGGATCTCACATCCCCTTCTTGTCGCCACCCAAGAAGCTCGAAGGGGCCGTAGACGCATGGGGTTACAGACGACAGGTTCCTGGACTCCTTTTTCATCATTCTCCCTGCGACACGGGGGCCGGGCAGCGAGTGAAACTGACCTAGTAGCTGCCGTTTGAGCGAAAGCTGCCCAGCACCCTCACGCCCTCCTTGCACTGGCCTGCTCCCCGGGGACAGGGAAGGGCTCTGCTGCGGGGCACTTTGCCTGCCCCTCCTGATGTCTTTTTATTTGGGAAGTTTTCAGATGGATTTGCCCCTCTGCTGTCCCCTCCAACCCAGTGTGGGACAGCAGCCAAGTGTGTGCTGTCTCCGGGCTGCCACTTGCTGACCAGAGCAGGGCGTGTGCACAGCTCAGCTCTCACTTCACGCATCTTGGGATGCCGGCTGCATTTTCATTCTCTCTCCTTAAAACAGCGGCTCTACACAGCCACAGTTAACTCCCACATTCACATCGGTGGGCTGTGATCAGAGGAAGGGACGCCCGAGCCCTTTCAAACTGTAACCATGGTGATTGAGGGGGTGGCACAGAGTGAGTACATAAAAATACAACAATTGTTCTGAATGACTGAGTGTCCTCCTGACGTGTAATTAGCTGTTTTAGCGAGATGTCGATTGGCATGGCCATAATTAAAAGGGTTTCTGTCCTTTATGTGACTGAAAATGGCAGCTCTCCCGTCCCTTGTTCCCTTTAGCACGAAGGCTCCCAAGAACGTTTGTAGCAGCGGCTCAGCAGACGACAACAATGACATGGTGTTTGTGTCCCCTCCCGAGCGGGAGACACGGGGTTGGAGTTAGCTCAGCTTCAGAATGGGAGCCTTGGACCACTGCTCCCGCCCGACTTCTGTCTCTCATCCGTTTCCAGCCTGCTCCCCCGTGGCGATGCCAGTGCAAGGCGACAAGGCCTCCCGCCACGCTGCCCCGCTTGCTAGCCGGATAGTGTGTTGTGGTGGCCTGACTTGAGGCCATTTACTGCTTCGCAAGCGCCTACACTTTGAATTTCCCTTGGTTCATCTCCATGGCCATTACCACCAGAAAGTACTTATCAAGAGGCGTTTGCTCGCAGCTTAAATAGGGTTTTCCTCATTGGATTGTGTGACACACACACACAGAGCAACACAGGGGCCTTAGGCAACTGGGAGGTATGAATGGAATTCCGATGTTTGCAGCGTCAGAAAGTTACTGGAGCAAGAGGGCACACGTGAGTCCCACTCAGGTGTCCTCACGTCACTCACATTACCAACGTGCTGCCACAGTCCTGAGCTTGTCCCACCCTGTGGCTGTCAAGAGGGATGGCCCGCCCAGCCCATCCAGATCCTCGCTCCCTCCCTCGTCCATCCACTCGGCCCCCTAAGAGGCCTCACTCTGGGCCAGAGCCACTGTGTCCCCACCTCGCCCTTCTCTAGGACATGCCGCACTGGCTCTTTGCCATCACTCACAGGCATCTTTATGCAGGTGTCGGGTCAAGAGTGTCTGTGGGGACACCAGGACACAGCACTGTGCCCATGGCCCCTAGCCAGCTGCCTCCTTCCCCAGGAAGCCCTGTCTGCAGGAATGGCGAGGGACGACTGAAGAAAATTCAGCTCTTGCTTTTTGTTCATATTTTGCTGCTCATTCTCTCACAAATCTTTCACCCTCTGCACATACCAGAAGGAACCCTAACCCAATGCTAGCTGAACTTAGTTTCATGGAAATGCTGCGGTTGGGAATTTGGGGAAAAGTTTTGCTTCAGGTTTTGTTTGTTCCGCTTGAAATACCTATAGTTGAACTAGATCAGGAAAAATAAGGCCATAAAAGGTTTTTACTCATTGCTTCTCTTCCTGTAAGATCTAAAAGCGAGTGTCAGCCCCTCGCCCCAACATGCAGTACATGGGAAGTCACAGACACTTTTCAAGGGGCTCCTGTCCGTCTGCTGACTGTAGAAAAGATTGGATTTATAACCCCAGAGAGAGTATCCCGTCCTTATTTCCCCAGCTGGTAAAAGATAACGCGCTCTTACAATTCAGAATCCGTCTTGCGATGGGCGGTTCTGAGAACTGACTAGATGAGGGCGACTCTGATTTGAGACGTGCTCAGACAGCCCGAAGAACATTCCGATTATCTGCTCGTGTTCAAAGAGAATGGGATGATCGTTGCAGCAAAACCTGACACAGGCGACCACTGCAGGGATCAGAGGGTTAGACGTGCTGCCTAAGCGATGGTGCTCCTTAGAGAGGCCTGGAGCTGGCAAGGCACTTCCCTTCCCAGAGTCCACTGGTGATTCGAAAGCCCTGCACCATGTGCTCCTTTACCATCAGCAGCCCCCACTAAAAAGGAAAAACAAGGAGGCCAACTCAACAAAGTCAGTGAAAATACAGGTGGTCCTTGTTTATAAAATACATGTTTTTTGGAAGAAAAGACCGTGAGTGAGTTATCCTTACGGGAAACTACAGAGTGAGGACGTCATTCTAGAGCCCAGCTCTACGAGAGGCAGACACTTGGGCCTGCCAGAGCACCCGGGGCATGAACTCTGCCCAGCCCTGTGCCGGGTTTGCATCGCCTCGGTGATTCTTGAGGATTCACTTCCATGGAGTCGGGTGAAATCTCCAGTTGTTCTCTGTCATCTTAGTAGCACGTTAACCGAAGGGACAGCACAGCCTGCCTGGCACTGCTCTGAGTAAAATCCCTGCATGTGACCTGTCTCACGCTCTCCAGGGACAGTGCTGGACGGTCCCCACCAGTGCACTGCTGCCGTTCGTCTGGGCATGAATGCCCTCTGACAGCAGATCCCGACGCCTTGGCGATCTGGCACCACAGAGCACCCCACCCCCGGCCCAGGCCTCTCAGGGACAGTGACAGGAATGCAGTGACAGGTTTCAAGTCACAGTCCCCCATCTCCAGGAGGCGAATCTGAAGGTCTTGCCTTTTCCTCGGCAGGAGCGTGTGGCTGTTTTGTAGTCTGAGCTCTGAAGGGGGCTGGACTGACCGGCTCGCTTGTGTGTGGCTCCAGTTAGTGGAGGCAGAGAATATTGAACTTTCCCACTTCCCGTTTTCTCTGTTCGGCTCTCCCAGCAGTTTCTTTGTGCGCGTTGCTTGTGGGCATCGTGCTGCTTGTCCAAGGGGTTCTGCTAAGCATCCCGACTCATGCTGCTGCCCCTTCCATCACAGTCTGGAGGGGCAGTGGGCTTGGCCAGAGCTCGTGGAGCACTTGATGTCCGACGCTGTGTGGGTTGGCGTCAGCCCTGGGCTCTCCGTGGCTCCACGGGAGCCTCGGGCCAGCAAGCAGCAGGGTGCGCAGACTGACCCAGACCTTGGCTCAGCACAAAAGCTTTCCAATAGGCACCTCCAGCAAAGGGCCGGGCTGCCTCGGGGCTCTTGTGGTGGCTCTGGCTGTTTCCAGGGACATGGGCTCCCTGAGGCTGACCCGAGGACTCACTAACTACAAGTCCGTGTTTCTCCCCACCCCCCAGGTCATTCCCTCTCAGAAATAAGTGGTTCTCCAGGGGCTGGCTCTGTCTCCCTCTTCTGATGTGCTCTGCCCTAGGCATCCACCAAGGGCAAGAGAATGGAAACTGCCTTAGAAACACGTTGGGGTGGCCCTGTGACAGGGCCACCGGGTCAGTTCCCTGGGACTGGCAGGCACCTTGTTTCATTGGCTAACTAACGAGGGCTCGACTGTCTACTCCCCCCACCAGAAAGGCCGCCCTGTAACCTGAGGGGAGGAAGGGGTGTGCCTGCCATTCAGGGATTGGTCTAGATTTGGCATCCATCTCTGGTGGCACTTGGGCGCCACAGAAGTTTTGGGGTGAAGACATGAACTCCTCCCTCAGAAGGAGCACGTGGCTCTCGGTAGCCAGGACTTGGCAAAACCATCCTTGCCTTAGAGCCCTTTCGACCCCCACCACTTCCGGACCAGGGTTTCAGCTCGGCTCCTCGGAGCTCAGTGACCTCTCCCTCTCCGTCTGCCTTCCTGGTACTGAGAGCCCAGCGTGAACTTGGAGGGCATCTTTCCGCTTCGTCGTTCATGGAGGCTACTAAACCGGAAACAAAACAACATTCGTGGGGTATCAGTGTGAGCCGCAGCCAGTGCAGTGGCATCACGTGGACTCTGCCGATGCGGGCTGGGGTTGGGCGCCTGAACAAGGGTGAGGGCGCTGCTGCGGGCGCCTTTCACGAGCTGTTTGGTCGTTCACCGTGAAAACCACGTCTCAGTCTCTGGGAACGGTGCCACGACTCCGAAACCAAAGTTACGGGGGTGGGGGCTGCCCCTCAGGCCTCCTCTCCACTGCTCGCTGGTTCTGCCAGAACACCCCCTCAGGCCTCTGCCTTTCCCAGTGAGTGACCTCCTCCCCCCAGTGAGACCGAGCCAAGTCCGTGCAGAGCCCCAAGGGAGAGGCCTCGCTGGGCCAGCCACTGCTTCAGGGTCACCCAGGCTGCGGGTGGGATGCTGTCCCTCGCGCGACATCATAGATGCCTCCCCTGGAAGAGCCCACAGCCTTCTCTGACTCCCCATGGGCTCCCCTCCCTCCCACGGCTGTGGCCACTTGGGCATGCAGTACCTTCTGAGGATAAGTTTTCTGTTTATGTTTTTTTAAGTGCCTAAGCAAGTTACAGACCTCTGGAACCCGCCAGTGGGCCGGTGCCCTGCCCCCTCCCCTTCCCCGCCTGCACTCGGCCCTCAGGAGGGCGTTGGGCCACTCTGTCCAGGGTCCCCAGCGTGCTGTAGGCAGAACTGCCAGGCGAGCAGGTGGGGCAGACGCCGCTGCCCCGTCAGGCTGGCTTTGTCGCTCTTTCTTGTGCATTTTTAGGGTGTTTTCTGTTGAAGGGGTTCTGGTCTTGGTTCATAGAGAATGTTCAGGGGCCTGATAGGTGAAGTCTGTGACTGCTGAGGGAGGGAGGGAGGGAGGGAGGGAGGGACGCAAGACTGCCTTAGAGCCGCCTCCGTCCACCCGTGTCAGCAGCTGCCAAGTGCATCCAGATCCAAGAGGGCAGAGAGTCAAGTGAGGACAGTTAAAAACACGATGACTCATTTGCCACGATTAGTCACTGGAACCCCAGCTGCCTCCTCGCCCCTCAATGGAGGTTCGGGACGTCTGCTGACCAGGGCTCAGAAAGGCCGTCGTTGGTAGGGGTGACGCAGGATCAGAAGTGTGTCTTTGAAAATGAGTGTGAGAGTATTTGTTTGCTTCTTTTTTGAAGTGATTTTCGTCTATCTAAATCCAGGGCCTTTGTTCCGTGGTGGGCGGAGGCGCACAGGCGTCAGCGGGTGACTGCTCGCTGTGCCGTCCCGGCACTGAGCAACGCTGGGAGGACGAGTTGGTGCGTTTGAAGGTTTTGCAGAAATGGAACAATCCGCAGCCAGGCACTTTATCTTCATCAATAATCCAGCATTTTTGTTCAGACAACGCAGTGACCCCAGCGCTGGGCATTCACATCTAACACGCCGGGCACAGCTGCCAGAGGCGTTCTGAGCTGGCCCGAGAAAGGAGGCAGGTTGATGGGGCGGTCACACGGGGGATCTGGCCGTCGTGGTAACGGCAGGAAGGCTTTTCTGGGGCGGCACCAACCTGGACTTGGCGGCCACTGTCACTCAGTCTCCAGATGCTATTTTTACAGGTTCTACCAAGTGCTTGTCAATTACCCCGGCTGTAATTGAGAGAGAGGTGAGCCTGTGGGGGGGTGTTTCGAGCCGGGCAAGCGGCGGCGCAATGCAATTAGAGGCAGCGCGGGAGGCCCCGGTTTCTTTCCACTTAACTGGACTTGAACTCTCCAGCGAGCGCAGAGTGCTGGGAGTAATTCCATTGCGGTGACGTGCAGCTCCGCCTCACTGTCATTGTGGGGGTGGCTGGCTGGCTGGCTGGCACAGTGAGTTAAGAGAATGGAAAGTGAGCTTGGTGGTCGCAGTTTGATCAGATACTGCGGACCAGACGCCTTGGGGCTGCCTGAAAGTCCAGGCATCCACCCATTAGCTCGGTGTCTGTGTGTGGGGCCGGGCGGGCGCCCCGTGGACGGGCTGGGGCAGAGAGCCCTGCTGCCTTGGTGGTCGTGTGTCTTAGCCCTGGTGTCTCCCTCTGGCGTCTCCAGTCTCCGCCCCCATCCTGTGCGCCATGTGTCCCTGAGGGGAGTCACACCTGTGTCTGAGTCTGCTGTAAGGCGTTCAGTCTACCTCAAGGGGTCCTCATGGTCAGCTCTGTCCCGCAGCAGCCCTTCCACGTCGCCACACACACTGGAACGTCCACGTGCCCCTGGCCCGCCGTCCCCATCGGCACCCCTCCCGACCCCATCTCCCCGCAGTCACCACAGACTCCTAGTGCAAATTGGATGCTGCTTTAAATGTGAAGACAACTGTTCAAAAGCTATAAAACCTGAATGAAAGCTAAAGCTGAATTTATAAGCCTTGTTGCATATGAGCCAAAAGTGCAAAAAGCTCTATATAATGAACTAACCTGCCACTCGTATAAATATAAATATATATAAATATATTAAAATCAGACTGTTCTACAAATTGTGTATTTGTATTTTTGTGTACGTACAATTTTCTGCTAAGCAGAAGGAGGGTGTAGTATAGGATATGCTGTGAGAAGAGATTTGGTTTAATCCTATTTCTTTGTTACTTATTTTTGTTAACATCAGATGCCTGTCTTCGTCTTACGTGTATGTGACACTGTCGGGAAAGCTGCAGTATCTCCCTCCCCTCTGTCCAGAGCCCGTTAACTAAAGGGGCCTGGGGTTTAGAGACTGGTTCGGGCACCCAGACTTGGGTAAGTGGATGGGGAGGGCAGGCCCTCTGGGAAGCAGAATCCCACTGCTAGAAATCAGCTTCCCAAACAAAAGACTGTCAGGTCTCCCCCCACAGATGGCCCAGGCTCACTGGGAGGGGTGCGCGGGCTCTGCCTGGCCAAGGTGCCAGCGCTCTGGCCACCCAGGGCTCCCTATCCCTCTGCGTAGCTGCTGCCTTTTCAGATCAAGTTACCAAAATGCCTCCCCTCTGCCTGGCTGCTGGCGCATCACCACCGGGACCTCCAGCCCAGTCCCCTGGAGTATCTCAGAAGAACCCGCCTTCCCGGTGCTAACACACAGAGGGGGCAGTGGCTGTCGGGGGCGGCCAGGCTGGCAGACTGGCTGTGTGTGTGCGCATCCGTCTAAGGTGGTCAGCCCTTCTGCGAGGGAGGTGCCCAGCGGCCAGCCTCGCCCCGCTGCCCACCCACCTCTCAGCCCCACCGGGGCCCCTCCTGACACAAACCTTCCCTAGGGAGAGCGATACTGCAGCTTCCCCTGCGGGACTCATATTTATGACAGTGTGTAATGACTGTAGCAAAAGCCCTTGTTTCTAGATGTGAATGGTCGAGGAAACAAGTGCTCTATTGTATTGATTAAAATAGTTCCAATGAGTCCTGTATCATTGTATCTCCTATTCTGGATTAGTGCCTTTTGGACAGTAGACTGTTCTGTAATTAAAATGTAGTATATACTGCTTTTTTGTACAGTTTTGTTTTAATAAAACTTTTTTTTAATTTGTGTTTATTTTAGTATTGTACCTACTAGAGAATAAAATGTATAACTGAACACAGACTGGCTGGGACTTCTTTGGGGAAGAAGGAGGCTTTGGGAGCCACCTGGCATCAACAAGGGGTGGGGGCGTTGCATTTGGAACATCAGCCCCTCGGGCTTCGAAAAAGGACTGGTGCCTCCAGGGGACGAGGACCCGTGGAGGGGTGAAGGTGACCATCGCCACCTGGCTGAGGGAGTGCCCTGGATCCACCCCCCGCCCCGACTCCCACCAATGCTCTATTTCTTGGCTCCCCTCCCAGGCCAGGAGGGGCCTACCTTTCCACAGCTCCCCTGGCCCAGTGCCCCCCCACCCCCCACCTTCTCAGCTTCCTCTACCCCCCCCCCATCTCACCCTCTGCCCCATCCTGAAACCACCAGGGTCCCAGCAGTGTCTCCACTATGCTGGGCGCACACATCTTCACTCTCCCACTCCCAACCTGGACCCTGGGCACCTCATTTTCTTACAGAGCCCCCTTCCTGGGGCTTCCTGTCGCAGTCCAGAATAAAATGAAAGAAAGCTGAAGCTTTGTCATTTATGTTTATTTAAAATGTCCAACGGTTGGGATCAAATGTTTAAGCAGTATTCAAGGACAGAGTCCAAGCTCCCCGCTTATCCAACAGATGGATCAATTTACTTTCTTGCTTCTCAGAGAAAACAGTCTGTCTCCTCACTCTACAAAGACTAGGCACCCCCAAACAGTCTGAATTGAAAGGGGAGGTGGGCAGGAGATGGGGGTAGGGGGCAACACGGAGGACCTTCCCCACCCCACACTCCATTTGGGCCAGCCTTTTTTTTTTTTTTTAGAAAAGACTTTATTTATTATTTGTTTATTTTTAGAGAGAGGGGAAAGGAGGGGAGAAGGAGAGAGTAAGAAACACCAATGTGTGGTTGCCTCTCACATGCCCCCCACAACTGGGGACCTGGCCCAGAATCCAGGCATGTGCCCTGACTGGGAATCAAACCACCAACCTTCGGTTCGCAGGCCGGTGCTCAATCCACTGACCCACACCAGCCACGGCAAGAGTTGCTCACTTTTGTTCTGTCCTCTATGCCCCCCTGGAAACCCTCCCCATCCTCCAGCACCGCTCTCTGGGTCTCCATCGCCCAGTACAAACCAGTACAGACCCACTTCCCAGAGGGAACCTCAATCCCCAACAACTCTGCCCCCCTCACCCGCCACGGGCACTCGGATCTGCCCAACCACGTACTCTTCAGGATAAACTCGCCTGCACTCTGTACCCTAAGACCCAGCGCAGGACACGCATGCAGTTCACTGATTCAGTGAGTGGGTGAAATAACGTGACAAATCCCCTGGAGTCCATTTTGGGGTCTGAGCAACCGTAAAAGCCCCACAGCCTTATGCAGACAAAGGAGATCTCACTGAATTGCAAGGGAGTAAGTAGCAGCACGGAAAATAAGATTTATCCTGGGAAGTAGATCAATTCCACGTTCATATCCCTGCCTCCGAGCAGGGCAGCGCCTGGGAGCCAAACTCCTGGCGTTCTCGGGCAGTATGAACACAACCAGGTCCCGCTGTGTGTGCTCTCACTGCGGGCCACCTCGTCAGCCCTCGCAGCCCTGCCTTTGCCGGCACATTTTCTATCAGACAAGGGCGGAGTATGTCACTCATGCAGAAAGGAAACTGCATTATGCAGGGCCACCAGCGAGTCAGTGTCCTTGTGGAACCAGCGCCCGGGGGCCGACCGTGTCCCTCACTAGTGCTGGGCTGTGTTCCTACAACCAAGAGGAGGCCGGAGGTGGGGGGCGGCTGCCGTCCAAGCTGCTGGGAACCTGCACTGGGTGCCCGGACCTTGGGGTGTCGGCCTGACTGCAAGCAGGGCCCTCCAACAATGAACATCAGGGGCATGGCCTGCAGGGAAGGGCCCTGCTTGGACAGCCGAACTCGCCTTGCTCCCCCACACGCCTTGCAGAAGCTTCCAGGGTCAGCCCACCCGTGTGGCAGTGGGAGGAAGGCCTCTGCCCTCCAGGTTAGGGGTCTGCCATGGGGCCAGTTCTACAGTCAAGGCAGGTGGAGCGGCCATGTCCTGAGAGCTGGGACTTCCCTGCTCCCAAGAAGTGACCTGTCTCCAGCCCTCCACTCCCACGCCAGCTGTCTCCCCTTCGCCCAGTAGCTCTAACTGCCTTGGGTCTAAGGCCACCAGGAAGTTTCTACTGGCTTTTGGCTCCTGAGATGAAGGGGGAAGAAGACCGTCCACAGAGCCAGCTGGGCCTCCCTGATGCTTTAATCCTAAGCACAAGCACAGGGGCTGGGGTCTGCTGCTTCCCTGGACTGCCACCTCCCTGTTCCACCATGAAGAGCCCCATCTCACTCACTCAGAACCAGGTCCCCCCACACCATGCCTGTGGAACAGTCTAGAACGAGCCCAAACACCCCTATGCCAGGCGAGGGGAGGGAAGAGACTGACCTCAGACTTAGGCAAGAAATCATCTGATTTTATTTAGAAGCGGCTGGACGCATGGTGGAAAGGCACATACGGTACAAAATTACAGGGGTTTAGCTCACTACACAATACAAATCACCGAGTCTACACGCCATCACAGTCTTTGGATGTTTGTAAACCCCCATTTCACACGCAGCAAGTCCATGCCCTCCCCCAAGCAAAACTGCTCCTCTGCACACGAGCCCCTCACACTCAGAGACCTCCGCATGCAGAGCAGGTGTCCCCACGCCGCCACACACACACCGTGCTGGCGGCCGGGCAGGACGACAGGCTTCTCAGAGAGGAAAACGCACGTGGGGACGATCGCGGCTGTGTCCTGGGCATGGAACAGGCTGCACCCCGGGCCCCGAAGGGAGGCACAGCAGGCAGGCAGTGGCCACTGTCTCAGGTACTGACTGTCTGAGGTGGCCCTGGGAGCGGAGGGCACCGTGAGATGCGGCCCATGGGCGGCCTTGGGCCAGGACAATACGTCCCCATGGACTCCTTGTCAGTCTCACAAACAGGGAACTTTACGGCCGGGGCAGAAAATGTAAGGAAGGGGCATCTAAACACCTTCTAAGCCTTTCAGACTCTTCGACGGTTCTGTTCACAGCTCGCTCCCTCGCTAGACGTACGGGCCCAAACTTCACTGGCTGTGTCTTCCTGCCCTCCTGCCCCCTCTGGCCAGGCTGGGCAGCGGGACAGCCTGGCGGGACAGCCGCTCCCCACCCCCCTCAGTCCCCTGGGGGCGGGGTAGCAGTGCAGAGGGAGAGGCAGAGGTCAGGAGGGTCCCACCCAGTTTCTGTCTGGGGGTGCTTGTGAGGCACCCAGAGCTTCGGACGGCAATGCTGACATGTCCTCACCTGGCCCCCCACTTCTGAGTGGCGTGGCCACCCCCTCCTGTGGTCACACTGTGGCCAGAGCCGAGGCCCTGCAAGGACCCTAAAGCTGACACTGTCTTTCCAGTCAGGTCAGTCGATCAGCAAGGCAAGACGAGGGAGGAAGGAGCAGAGCCCCTCCCTCGGGCTCTGGTCCTCACAGGGCTTGAGCCCGCACCTGCGGCCCAATACCCGCTGGGCTGAGGGGCTGTCAGGGCTTGTGGCCTCAATGGCATCTGCATGGCACCGCTGCTCCAGTAACAAGCCAGGTCGGTCTGCACCACGACGTCAGGGGAACTGGGTGTCGGGGGGGGGGGGGGGGGGGGGGGGGGGGGGGGGGGGAGCTGGGGGGGCAGGGCAGGCTTCCCTCCAGCACGCACCGCAAACCCCTGGGAGGAGGAGGGCCCAGCCCCCAGGAAGAGAGGACCGTGATGGCAACAACAGCACCAGCGTCCTGTGCACACCCTGCACGAGGCATAAGCATGCTGGCCCTGAAGGGGTGTCCAGGAGGCAGAGCAAGCAAGGGGGGGCCCAGGACCATGAATGCTGCCCCTGTGGGGAGGCCTGCTCCCTGACATGCGCGTCCTCAGACAGCCCTGGTGAGCTGACAGCTCCGGAGAAAGGACTGCTTTGGCAAACGGGCGCAAACGCTGAGAGCTGTGAACACGCCGCCTGTGCCGGCCAGCCCCGCTGGGCCGCTCAGAGTCTCCAGGAGCCTTGCTCCACGCCAGGCAGAGGGCCCACAGGCCCCGAGTGTCCTGGCTCCCTGGGAGGGTTCCAGTTGGAGGCAGGACTAGTGGGAGCACCTCAGGCACAGGAAACCAAGTTGGGGCGAGAGCAAAGAAGGGGTCCTGAAGCCTCTTCAGATGACAGGGCCGACCTGAACTGATCACTCAAAGCTCGCCCATTGGTTTGCGCTTCAGCTGACAAACACCCATCGGAGTCCTCAATTCCATCACAGTCTGTCCCATTTTAACGAAACCAAACGACAGAAAGCATGATACCCCTCACTCCCCACTGACCTTCCCGAGACAGTTCTGGGAAACTGCTGCTGAGGCCGGACAGTAAGAAGCTGGGCAAGTAGAACAGGGAAACTGAGACAAGATAATTAGACAAGGCCAAACAATCCGAGCAACTTACAGCCCGCTAGTGAACTGCAAGACCTTCCCTTCCCCAATCAAGGACACTTGAGAGCAAATGGTTACTCCCTCTCCTCCCTGAGCAGACAATGCACAGCCCACACCTCCCTGGTTGGGAGAGAAGGGACAGAGACCCAGTGAATGCCCTTTGTACAGCCAGACCCAAGGACGGACGAAGTCAGGGGAACAAACAGCAAAGACCAGGTTGGAGCCAGAGGCCCCGAGACAAAAGTAAACCAGAAAAGCCGACCGAAGAACAACCCATCCCCCCACCCCACGCTCACTCTGATGCACCTGGCAAGCTAATGAATATTCTGCCCAAACCCTCCCCTATGACTCTCACCTGCAGGAGAGACAGAAAGGCCCTTGAGACAAAGACCCTGGGCGGCTCGCTCTGGGGCAGGCCCACGCCCCTCACTGGGCATGGACTTTTCATTTCTTCTGAACCTCTAAGGGTCCCCAGGAGACTTGCAACCAGGGGAGCGGTGGGCAGTGGCAGCTTGTCCCGGGCTCACCCCCTGACCATGTCTCCAAGGCCCCTTTTCTCTGACGTCCCAGTGAGCGGACAGCAGCCCTGCCTGGCCTCACTCCTTTCTTGTATTGCAGGGATGTCAAACTCATCTTCACCGGGGGCCACATCAGCCTCGCGGCTGCGTTCAAAGGACCAAATGTAACTTTAGGACTGTGTAAATGTAACTGCTCCTTAACTAGGGGCAGGCAGCGCGGTGCTGCCGCAGGGGAGAAACAAGGTGCCCCGGATGAACCAGGCAAAGGGCTGGATTCGGCCCATGGGGGCCTTGTGTTTGCCACCTGTGCAGCGTCACTTTCCAGGGGAGCCAGGGCACAGCGCCGCCCAGGCTCTCTCCTACTGCTTCCTCCAGGTCCTTCCTTTGTCTCACTGTCCCAGCCCTAACAAACGTCCTCAGAATCGCCTGGATTCGTGCTGTGAAACCCTTCCTGCACCAAGCCGGCCTGAGGCAGAGCCGCCCTGGGCGGTCCCTATCCGGTCCCACTGCTCCCACTTTCCGCAGCAGACGGGCTCACAGGGAGCACTTCCCCAAGCGAGAAAGGACCACACACACCCAACGACCTTCCCTTTCTGCAGTGCCTTCCCTGCAGCGAGCTGAGTGCGAGGCCTCCTGCCCACGGGCGGGTCATCTGCCCAGAGAAAGGGGGGAGGGGCGCTGGTACCGCCGCCCACGGACCACGCTCATGGAGGCAGGGAGACACTAACCCAAACGGACTTTGGGGGCCTGTGCTGGAGGTTCAGCGGAAACGCAGAGCACAGAACCGAGCGTGCCTCGCTCAGGGGTGCAGGCCCGGCTGCGGACAGGAAGGCACATGCAGCGGGCCCGCCGCCCCTGCCGAAGGAGACAGCGGAGTCTCCCGGCCAGCCCTCGTGGAGGGCAAACCGCCACCCGTGGGTGCCGTCGTGTCTGGCTGCTGGGACTGAAAAACCAGAAAGGCACCTACCTCCAGGGCCCCGGGTGACGTGTGCAGGACAGGACGCTGCAGGCATCTGTCGCGGGGGAACTGCCTGCTGGAGCCGGCAGGGAGGCCGGGCGGGGGCGGGGCCAGCAGGCCCTCGTGGAGAGCCACGGGTTAAACTACCGAAACCTGGACGTGGCCCGAGGGCTCCCCACGCTGGGGCGGGGCAGGCTGCGGCCAAGGTGACCTAAGGCGGGGCTGGCAGTCTGCTTCGTGGGGACAGTGAAAGAGCCCAGACTGGGAGTCAGAAGCTAGGGACTTCTGGCAACAAGTCACTGAACTTTCCCTGGTTTTAGCCTGTTCCCTGTGAGATCCTTCTAGACCCAGAACTGTGAACGTGGGCTGAGATGAAACTAAACGAGGGGCGTACTCTTGACCTCCTGGCCTGCACGCCTCTGTGAACACGGGGGAACACGGGGGAACACGGGGGAACACGCGGGGAACACGGGGGAGTAGCGAGGAGTGGCAGCCGCAGCTGTGCGCAGGCTAAGAGCTGCTAAGGCCGGCGGACCCCAGGGCGGGCAGGGCTGGCACTCGCCGGCTGTGAGCCATTCGATCCTGCACTTTCTCCCACTGAGGGCGCTGGGGAGGGGTGGGGGGAGGCCGCTGCACCTGGCCGCCAGCTGATGGTTAGGAGACAGGACTTGAGGTCCGGCGGGCATCACCACGAGGAAGTGCTAGGAGCTAACCAGTCCCCCACCCCTTCTCCATGGGTCTGAGCACGCGGCAGCCACCGTGCCCCATGAATGTCCCTGTTAGTGTCCCTGTGAGCAGCCCACCCGGGGCAGGAATCCTGGTACTATTTCTCATGAGGGGCTTCAAATACCTAGAGAACCGGAGATCTAGGGAAAAAAAAAAAGCTTTGAGTGGTGTTTTCAGAGTCTAAACGTGAGAGGTACAGACAGGCAGCCAGGAGCACTGTGCTCAGACCCCAGACCCAGGCTCAGGTGCCTGTGGAGGCGCTGGTGCCCAGGGCTCCTGCCGAAGGAGGGACCAGGAGCCCCAGCCCCTTCCCCAGTCTGCAGCACACCTGCCCTCTTCTCGCTTCTACGGAGGCCCTCCAGGCAAGCCCGGCAGGGCGCCAAGGGCCGTGGGGCCGGCCTGGTGTGCAGCTCCACAGGGACGGTGGGGCAGGCTCCCCTGACGGGCCTGGGCATGGAACTGCCAAAAAGTTAAACTGGCCTAAGGACCCCAGACCCCAGAAGTGCACCAAATAAGGTCTTATGCCTCTCTCTGACTGCCTTTGTCACTGACTGAAAGCACAACGTAACTCTCCAAGTTTTCGCTGTCATCTTAGGGGAAGGCCACTTGCGTATCTTCATTCAAGGAACATAGGAGGGGGTCATCCTCCAGCCCCTTTGTGGTCCCTTGCCTGAGGCAGGAGGCTGGCCCTGGGCACTTGCACCAGGGCAGGCGATTGTGACTCGCGAATCATTTCAGATTTTGAAAAATAAATATAAATAAATATACTCCAAATACTCTGTTAAGGGAATAAATGGCAAGGAGAAAAACTTTCTGGGTATAAAGATGCTAAAACCACCACAGACAAAACCCTCAGAAACACTGGAGGAAGGACGAGGGACCAGTAGGTGGGCAGACCCCATGGCCCTCAGGCCAGGAGCCCCAGGGGGCCAACCAGAGGTGCTTGGGTGGTACCTGGTGTGGGGATTTGGGCTGAGGAGCCAGCCTGCCCTGGGGGCAGGCGGAGGACCCTGCCTCTGGGAGAAGAGAAGGCACTGGTTAGGGCTGTTCCTTAAATTAAGAGGTTAACAGGGTTGCCAGAACAGAAAAGGAGCCACAGCAGCCCCAGGTGGGAAGAGCCCCAAGACCAGGGGATGGAGCTGGGAGGCGGGGGGTGGGGGAGTGGCAGGTGCCCCCGGGCCTTCTTCCCCACAAGCCAGGAACATTCTGGGTTCCTAGGACCTTCAAGCTGCTGCCCTGAGGAGAGGCCTCCTCCTTGTTCTCTGGGTAGAGGAAGCATCGAAGCTTCCAGAGTCCTGGGAAAAATGGGGGGCAGGGCAGGGGGGTGTCACCAGCCCAGCGTCCTGCAGGAAGCCTTCACTGCCTGCTCCCTTGGGGAAAGGGGTGTGAGGGGACTGGGCCGCCCAGCTCCAACCCCAGCTGGGGCTGTCGGTGCCCCATGGTCAGTGTGCACCGTGAGGCGCTGGCTCAGCTGGCCCAGGACTTCCTATCCTCGGGGTTCTTGGGGCTCCTGCCCACCCGCAGCGCCGCGGCACCCTCGGCCTCGGCCAGAGCTGCTGTCAGGGAGGCCAGGCTGGCGGTGGAGCCGGAGAGGGCGCTGCTCCTGCGGGACTCGGGGGTGCCCTGCAGCCGGAGCCCCGCACTGCGCCGCCGGCCCACCCCTGCCGCCCTGTGCACCCGGCCTGGCCTCACCAGCAGCCCGTAGCCTGGGTTGCACTTGAAGTACTGCTTCCCTCCGATGGAGCCGTCATTCTTACCTGAGGGGAGAGGAAAAGAAGACAGAGGTGGCTCCAGGCAGCTCACAACCTCAAGGCCCCTCCCTGCAGGACCCCGAGCGCCAAATGGCCCACACAGGCACTCACCATTCAACAAGTGAGGCCGGTGCCCACCTCCTGGGCAGCACACAGCAGTCACCGGGGACAGACACCCCTGGCCGCAGGCGTCAGGCTGATACACTAGTCCTCCTGTTTCCCATGCCACCGAAGCAGGGCTGGCATGCCCCACCCCCAACTCCAGGGTAGATTGTTTTTGATCTAGATGGTTAAAATGTAAGCCTAGGATGGGTGCTTTTGGTAGAATAATTTTTGGTACAATAACCTATGAGATGGCAACTAGCAAATTTCCAAATTGTAGCTTGCCAGATGTCATGCTTGATGTGACAGGCAAGCCTGCCAGGGGCCTGAGCCCAGCCTGTCCTGTGGTCTCGGCCTGTGGGCCAAGCAGCCTGGGGTGTCTTAGGAACCACTGAGCATCCACAGGGGCTCAGTGTCTGTCACCTGAGCCAACACAGCAGACAGAGCTGCGGTTCCAGTTCAAATGCAAATGCAAGAAAAGAGTAATGGCATTAAAATTCATGACCAAATTTATGGCTTTTAATTAATGTCTTAGGTTTCTGAGAAATTTCTTGAGGCTAAAAAAAAAAGAGAGAGAGAACCTGACTCCTAAAACATTTTGAAAAACTTTATCTAGAAAAAAATCCCCCATTTTCAAAAGGAGGCTCCCAGGCCAACTGCTGAGGCTCTGGGGTGGCCGGCGGCCACCAGGGCCCGCCCTGAACAGCGCTCACCTGAAGGTAAGTCCAGCTCCACGCCAACCCAGGTCCCTTCCTGAAAGTCGGTGGGCCCGATGTACCTGACGACGCCCAATTTGCTGGTGCCCACGGTAACATATTCCCCTTCTCTGAGCCACTCTGGGACTTCACTGGTTTCCTCAGAATCGGAGGAAACCTCCAGCTTCTCCAGGCTCTGCCCTCCAGCGCTGCCATCGCCAGGTCCTCCCAAGGCCAGCAGGTCCTCCTCGACACCAGAGGGGCAGCCAGGCTCCCCGCCAAGCATGCACGAGAATGACTTCAGCTCCGAGGTTCGCACCTTCCGGATCCTGAACGGGGACGCTGGAGCGGGTGACTGAGACCGGATGTCAGGAGGCAGCTGTGGTCTGGAGACATCCGGCTCTAAGCTGACGTCTGGCCTGGCCCGGTCCTTGGGTCTTCCTAGTGGTTTGGTGGCAGGGGAGCTGTCATCTCTGCTCTGTGGGCTGGGTGACTCCTGGGGGGCAGGAGCCGGAAGACGCGTCGGTGAAGTGCCTGCCTCTTCATCCTGCTTCTCTAAAGGACCCGCTCTCTTGGCCTGGGCCACACTGGCACTGTCACTGTCACTCTGCGGAGTCTGCTTTGCTAGGGCAGGCAGTGACAGAAGGCTGCTCTGACCCTCTAGTGGGGCAGGGGGAGTACTGTCTGCACCTGGGGCAGCAGAAGGAAACAGGGGCTCGGAGTCCAGGCCGGTCTGGCAGGGGACAGGAGGGGGCGAGCCGGGCGTCTGGCCACCCGCCTGGGCCACAGCATCCAGGCCTGGGGCGACAGCGTCGGACAGTGTGGCGGTGGAGACGCTGTGTGAGAAGTACCCGCTGGAGGCCTCGCTCAGGGGGCTGGGCGGCCCATCCTGCACTTCGGGGGCCTGGGTGTTGGCGGCCATGCTTGGTGGCGAAGGCACTTGAGTTGGTCTGTCCTTGGTCTTCAGCACTGGAGCAGCCTGCACGGTCACGGTCACCTCGGGGGCCACTCTCACCGCGGTGCTCTCCCGGTGAGCCTGAAGCAGGAGAG
>VMDR010007409.1:0-40746 GCA_007922815.1 Macrotus californicus | reverse complement strand
TGTAAATTATGAGACAATTTCAGAAAGAACGACCTCCTTATCTTTTCCCCCTAAGTGGACCTATCGAATCATTCTTAAATACCCTGATGAAAGTTAAAGATCATAACACAGACATGAGTCCCAAATACAGGATATACTGAATGGCAATAGAAATTATATACTGTAAGATAGTATAAAAATTAATATCCTGTCTCAAAGTTAACAATTTATAAGTGCACTGGAAAAAAATTGTATAGAATTCTCTTTAAAAAGAAGATTCAGAGACTTCTGGTTCTACCAAGATGCAAGGGCTCCATTCCTCCCAGGTGCTCCCTTTTAGTGGAACCTAATCAATAAAAACAAGCAGGTGAAATAGAACCAGAGACATGGAGACACAGAACAAACTTACAGTGACCAGGGGAGAGCAGGAAGGAGGGGTAATGGGGAAAGAAGGGGAAGGGTCTAGTCAAGGAACATGTATGAAGGACCCATGGACAAAGACAATGGTGGGGGAAGGATTGAATGTAGAAGGTGGGGGATGGGCAGGGCAGGGGAGAGTAATGGGGGAAAAATAGGGGCAACTATAATTGAACAACAATTTAAAAAAATTTAAAAACCCTGGAAATAACCCAACAAGCATAGGAAGACTCTGTAAGGTAGAAAGAAGAAGGTGAACAGCCTACAATTTGGGGCAGTGAGTGTCCTGGGTTTCCTTATGGGGCCCTACATATCCTGGACAGGAGTATACAGTTTAAGCAGAGCCATACAAATGACTTTCAAAACACACACCCACACACATATTCCAGCCTCCCCCACAGAGGCAGGCAGAGGCAATCCAATCTCCCAATCCCCAACTGGCCGGTCTTGCAATGACCAAGCAGAAAGCTAGTCTTCCATTCCCCATCCAGCAAAACTGGGAGGTGTTTCTAGTGCCCTGCCAGGGCCGTGTCAGTGGGGCTGGGCAGGAAGTTCATCTTCCATTCCCTGCCCTAAGGAGACAGTGAGGCTCTGACACCCCCACCGCAGCTGAACCTCCACCTCTGCCAGGCGCACCACCTCAATGAATCGCCAGGAAGTGATGCTGAATGAAAAAAAGCTCATCCCAACAGATTACCACCTGTGTGATTCCATGTGTGTAACATAATTAAAATGACAAAATTATACAAATGGAGAACAGATCAGCCAAAGGTCAGGAATTGGGGAGGGGACATGGGGGAGTAGAAAGCAGCTCTGGCCATGAAAGAGCAACAGGAGGGATCCTGGTGGTGATGGAAATGCTCTGTCTTCCCTGTATCGATGTAAATATCTTGGTTGTGACACTGTTTTTTTGCAAGAAATTACCATTGGAGAAAACTGGGTAAAGGGTACATGGTATCTCTCTGTGTTATTCCTTACAACTGCACATGAATCTACAATTATCTCAAAATAAAAAGTTCAATTTCAAAAGGAGAGATTTAATCAAAAGATGAGACACCTTTCTAAAGGGATCTGTCTTATAATAGATTAAATATCATTGTCTTCTGCATTCCAGTATAAAAATATAGACTTTCTTCCAAACCAGGACAGTAAGGAAACTTATGGCAATTTTGTAAAGATTAGTCCAAAATATCTTTCTTCGATTGATATGTAACTTGTATATTAAAATTCTATCACATTGTCATTATTCATTCACTCAACCACTCAGCAAACTCTTATTAAGAGACTATCGTGTCCCCTGTTCTAAGTCACAGGGGTAAAGTAATGAGTGAAACAGACAGAATGCTTGTTCTCTGGAGCTCTCCTTTCCTGAGAGAGGTACTCTTGCTTTCATTCATGCTAGTCAATAAAGTCTTTTTCCACTGGGCAATCAGAGGAACTTTCTCTCGGGTCCTTGTCACTTATAAATCAATCATGCTGAAAGATTCCTGTGTTCTTCTTTGCATACCATTTTGTTAGACTAAAGTACTTTTCTCTCTGCATTATTCATCTTTAATAGAACTAGAAGCCTTTCTGGAAAAAAATAGCACAAAGAAGGAAACTAAAAGAATGTGACCTTCTCGAGAGACAGCTGAGATTTTACTGGAATGCATCCCTGAGCTGAAATGTTCAGAGTGGGATCAGCTCTCAGACTGTTCATTCGTTCCTTTGTTAACATCATGCGAATGTATGGGACAGAATTCAATTCGGAGAAAACAAAAGTCAACCTGGGTCCCTTCTTGCTGATACTGATCATTTCAGACTTTCCAGTGGTCAATCTGAAGAACCATCAGGACAAAGTCTGCGTCAAAACAAAACCTTCAGAAGGAAAAGTTGAATTGCTATTATTTTGAAAATAACTAAGTGTGTCTTGAAAACAATCACTTCTTTGAAGGGATTCATTCATTCCACAAATACTCATAGAACACCCACCACAAGCACAATGAAGAAGGCAAACATGATCATCAGGAGCTCTCTCCTCAATGAGCTCATGGTCTTAACGAAGTGGGAGAATTCGGAGCACCGTCTACTTGTCCCTAGGAAAGACGACTCATAAGGACCCGAATGGACCTGTCTTCCCGTACAAAGTCTGATCCCTCTTCCTAAATGGCACCAGGTAGGGTGTCCAGTAGGGTCCAGTGACATAAAGCCAGAGGAAAATATGAAAGATCGGAAAATATGAAAGATCACAGAATATAGAAGGCAGAGAAATGTCAAGCCTTAAGCCACAGAGAACTTCCCCCACAGCTCTAAAACAGCAGCTGCTTTACGGCATATGTTTGCATGTACTTTGGATGGCATGCACGTCCTCAAGAAGAACAGTATGAGTGCATGCCCCATTACCATTCAAATACCAGCTGAAGACTCTACAGATATTATCACTTTGTACAGAGAGAGCATAAACAGAAGAAACACATAAACTTTTTCTAATTCTGCATCACAACCATAAAGAGATTGTTTATCCAGCTAAACCTCTCATGTGAGACACAAGAGCACTATAACCAAATTATCAAACCCAACGTCAGGGCCTGACTCCCCAGAGTAATAAGATAAAGAGCTAAGCAGCACGGCCTCGATCTTCACTCCAGTTTAGCTATTCCACTAGATAAATCAGCCATAACACTAAGGAGGCAGCTTTATCTTTACCCTCCTGCAGTGAGGATCTTTAACAGTTACCAAATCCACCCCAGGTATCTGTCTTGGCTCTAATACTTCACCCATTTGGAGTTAATGACCCACAAAATACAAGTTGCAAATTGACCACTAGGAATCAAAAATGCCCTAACTCCTGGAATTAAGGGAAAATTTAACTCTGCATTTTGAATTCCCACTCAATTCACATGCCAGGAAGTAAAAATAATAAAACCAAATAAAAGCTGTCCTCGAAAAACACACCATAAACATATAATATTGTGAGATGTGCAAAATATATTATAGTTACACTTCTGTTGATGATGTACACACCTATGCATTTTAACACACCTTTCAAACTATAACATCCATTCACTATTCCCTGATTTAAAGTGTGATACCAAAAGCAAAGCCACACAAACATCCAGACATACCTCGGAGGGACTGCGGGTGCCGTTCCAGACCGTTCTTTGCAGTAGAGTGAGCGGTCGTCTTTATGCTGGTGGAGGGAGGGTCTTGCCTTCTGTTTGTGAAATGCACAACACCTGTGAAGTGCAACAAAGTAAGGGGCAATTAACAAGGTTGATGTGGCCGATTCTATTTCAGTAGCAGTCTGTGAAAACTATTTGTAACCCTGTTCCTCTGCGGTAAGTTCGATCTTGTCTCACCTGCACGTCAGAGTTGTTGGGAGAAGCACTATTAGAATGAACAGTTAGAAAAGGCCTGTGTTTCACTGGAAGACTGTTCCTTTGTCCTGTTTAAAATGACCCTCTCCATCCAAAGGCTGGCAAGAGCTTCAGTCGTTGGGTAAAGGAAACATCACTGTCACCTGTTAGACACTGAGGCTAACAGAAATCAGCAGCAGTGACTTTCACAGCCCCAAAGGAAGACGTTGGCCCATCGGTTTAAATGACCTCTGAGCCCCTTTATGGGACCGGAACGAAGAGAGTACGGTGAAATGTGACATGTGGCATTTCACAAGAAAGGAGCAGCAAAGCCAGATGAGCAGGAGAAAGGCCATGGTTGGTTTTGCTCCTCTGGAATTAATTTGGTCTAACAGATATCCTTTGGAAAGGGGTTCACTTTCCTCCTAGGTCCCTTCAATATAGGAGTCATACCTTTTCTAGAAAAAACTACATTATAAATTGGGCCAGTTACACAAGGAGGAAGATGACCTCCTGAGATGGGGGACAGAAAATCCTTCACTAGACAATCCCAGGTGCCAAGTAGTCACCCCAAGGTCCGAGAACATGAAAAGCAGGGTGTTACGTGGAGCTGGGGAAGTTAGGAGGCAACCAAATAGTGGAATTACAGCAAATTTTTTCCCAGGTTGGTTGCAATTGAACCACCTAGGAAACAGGACCTTTCACTGGATAGAGACGAGTGGTTTGACTCACTGTGAAAACAACAACAAAATAAAATAGCAAAGTAAAATAAAATAAAAGCTGAGACCCGGCTGTCCTAAGCACAGGACACAATGATGAGGAGATGTACGGCTGTAGAACCCATGTGGTTTGCCAGCAGCAAAGATGAGGATTCCCTAGGGCCAGAAAAACTGATCAATCTATATAGAGACGCAGATTGCTCAGAGCTGTGACAGGCTTCCGAGAGCAGCTAGGTCTCCCCTTCACCCTGCAGATGAAAATTCACTTGAGCAATGAGAGATCACTGTCCATGTGCAGCTGGTGACTGGCAGAACCAGGTCTAGAACATTCATGCTTTGCATTTGCAAACCCCCATGTTTTCTTTTCAGAGGCCTCCTTCCCCCCTCTTTTAAAAAAATTAGCGAAGTAACACCTGCTGTTTCAGGTTAAATTGTGTCTCCTCTCCCAAATTATACTGAAGTCCTAACCCCTTGCCAAACCTCCAGCACCTGAGAATGGGACCTTATTGGGAAATGAGGTAGCCGCAGGTACAAGTAGTTAAGATGGGGTCATACTGGAGTAGGGCCCTTAATTAAACAATATGACCAGTGCCCTTCTAAAAGTGAAACTGGACACAGAGACAGACATGCATAGAGAGAAGGTGATGTGAAGAGATACAGGGAGTTAGCCATCTACGAGCGAAGGAAAGAGATCTGGAACAATCCTTCCCTCACTGCCCTCAGAAGGAGCCAACCCTCCCAGCCTCCAGAACCACGAGAGAGTAAATGTGAGTTGCTGAATCCCCCCCAGGTTTTGGTACTTGGTTACGGCAGTCCTAGCAAACTCACACACCTGCAACATGTGTACAGACAGAAATAGTGGGTACACTCCCTCTAGTCCCTGCAATTTCAGGCCTTTCAGGAAATGATGTCAGCAGCTGGGGGTATCTTGTCCTACCTTTTTTCATCCTCATGCATTCACCCACACAGGGCTTTTATTTATTTATTTTAATGAGATTATATTATACAGCTCTCTACAGCATATCCTTTAATTTCAACTAGCAATGTATCACGAATGTCCTTCCAAATCAAGAGGGGTCGTCTTCACTTGCTCTCCTTAATGCCTGCACGCCATTCAACCCCTTGTGTCATTCTCCTGCTGGTTCCCAATGAGGTGATTTCAGGTTACAGACCATTACACACGATGCTGCAGTGAACATCCTTGGCATATCTACTTAGGTGTTTTCCATTTTAAAGCACTGATTTCTTAAGTTGAAATTTCTCAGAGAGTACAAAGAGGGACCCCCCAAAATCCAGAATTATCTTCTGGAGGACAGGTCCCTTGTCATACAGGCTTCTGCTGCTAGGTGAGTGTTTTAGGAACCCATCTGCATCAGTGTACCAGCTGGTGTTGCTGTGAGAGGCTGCATTCGGCTTCAGTGATTTTTGTGTGTGGAAACTCTTTCAATGCATTTGCCCATTTCGTGATGGGTGATCTATGAGTGCACTTGTTCACACCACGCTGAATGTTCAGCAGTCTTTGACCAAAAATGCCAGAACCCCCATGCCCTACCCTCCCTATTCACCCGATCTGGCCCCGAGTGACTTTTTTTTGTTGCTTCCCAGTGAAAAAAGTCCTCAAAGGGAAACATTTGCTGACGTGGAAGAGATGAAAAATAAAAGCAGAAGTACTAAAAGACATCAACATCAACAAGTTCAAAAACTGTTCTGAGTAGTCGGACAAAAATATTTTGATAGGTGTATTGCATCAAATGGAGAGTACTTTGAAGGCAACTGAAGTTTAAGCATATAAGAATAAATGCACAATTTTTATAAATCAATTCCATTTGGGGGGCCCCCTCGTATGCGCATTCTTTCATGTTTTTTTCCCAACTCCTCACAAAATCTCAGCTAACCTCTGCACGTACATCTCAGTGTGGGGAACAAAAAGCTACTTGGAGAGCATCTATGGTCACAAAGCTGACTGGAGTCTTAGATGGAGGTCTGTTATATCCTGGCAGATCGGGAAAAATATAAACCACTCCATCCTCAACCACACAAATGTTGAGACCCTTCACGTGTTCCTGTTTTCCAGCTTTCAATGGGGTGTGTCCTGTAGAAACCAGTGGGATTACCAGGGATCATTCTGCCACTTCTTCCTGCATTTTTAAGGTAACCCCCAAATGTCAGCACAAAAATCCAAAGTTAGGCTGCCAGCTGCTAGCTGGGGATTCTTTCAACTAGAGAGTAATGTCCTGATTCTAGCCAAAAGCATGGTGAAGTCTCTGCTGCCCTGTCCCCACTCGCAGTTACGGAGATGAAGCTTCAAAGCCTCATGAAGGGATGGGCACGGCCAGACATTTCAACCAATAGGAACTCCAATGTGGAACTTGGGGGAGAGCTCTCAGGAAGTGGACCACAAGCTGTGGGAATCACAGGCACCTACTGGGATTCCGAGGCCGTGTTAAGAGGCTGTTATTGGGGCAGGTCTGCTCAAGTCCAGGCTCTTGGGAGAAAAGGGTATGTGTAAGGCATTTCTACTGCTGAACAAATCTGCCATGACTTGCTATGCAGATCTTCAGGAAAATCCATGACGAAAGCTGAGATTGGAAAGTGCACCGAGCATGCTAACGCTTCTGTCACATCAACACAAGCCGAGATTGGCACCTCCGGAAGGGGGGCTGATCCCTGACAGACTACTCATGTGTTCCTCGAGGAAATGAGAATTTAGGATGAGAATCAGCCATAAATTATTCATTTGGGGGCTTTTTACACTTCACTTTAGAATATTCTCCTGATCATTTCTTCGGCGAATTTCTCCCTGGTCCCATCACTTCCAAATGCAGACCATTTTTGGGGAAGGAGGCAGATCTCAAGCAGGCAGCCAGAGGGCTTCCCTTAAGAGGAGTCTCAACGGTTCTCCTTTGCTGCTCCTTTCGAGGTCAGTCATACCTTCGGCTCAGTTAAGGCCGTAAATGTTTCACTCGTACACATTTGAAAAATAAACCCATTGTCATAATAACATTTATAAGAACAGTATTTTTTCTTTCATAACTGCCAAACCTCAAACACATCAAGATTTTCCACTATGAAAAGGCTGCATGGTTTATATGCTATATTAATGTCTCAGTGTAAACTCGTCATTGGTTTATGGATCCCGGGTCCTCGAGGAAGCATCACAAATCCTCACAATACTCCTAGATATTAAACGTGGCGTTAGGATCTCTGATTTATCTACTCACATGTAAACAGACAACCACTTCAAACTCAAAGGCCAAAAAAGGTAATAGTAACTCATGCTAAATCTCTAGCCTTCAAGTCCACTGCAATTATACTATTGACAATTGTAAAGATGATGATGATGACGATGAAAATGTTTTTAGTTAGTTCTTGTCTCCTTTTGTTGACTTTCCATTACATAAAAATGAAACAAAAACAGAGATCATAAAAGGGCAATTTTGGAAGCCTTTCAAAGACAAGTCAGGTTTTTCTAGGGAATGCAGTATTCCCTAAATGAAGGAATGACATGAACCTACATGAAGTGACTATGAAGTCCAATAAAGCAGGGTATAAATAATGGTCACCTCATGAATGCAGATCAAAGGCTCATCCCAAAGACACTTCTTCTTACAAGTTCTCACCTTAACAAGAAGCAGAAATGTAAAAAAATTTCCATATGACTTTGTGACAATTTTTTTAACTGCTACATAAGAATTGTTCTGGTGAGAATTTGTCTAGAAAGAAATTAATTGTTCAGTTATCTTTTGAGAGAATCTGACTACATGAGTGTTATTCCAAACTTTTTTGAAGATGTCAGCCTCCAGCTGTTCTCCTTTGAATGATCTTTTATGCCAAAATATTGCCAACCACAAAATTACAGAAGACAAAAAACACTTTCCTGCTCCAACATTTTCAAAATACTAAAATGCCTAAGCAAATCTCAAATATATGGTGATGGAAGAAAATTCAACTTCGGGTGGTGGGCACACAACATACAATATACAGATGATATATCATAGAATTGTACGCTTGATACCTACATTGTTATAAAGCAATGTCACCCCAGTAATTTTGTTTCTAAAGTGGCCAGCCTGATCCAGTTGCTAATAAGATTTGAGGCCTATTTACCACAAGAAAAATATACTTACTAGCAGATCATAGCTTTGAAAATGCATTAAGATAAGGAAGTTATTATAAAGCGAAGAGCATTGGTACCTTTCAACAGTGAGGACAGGTTTTCAGAGAGAACAGAGCTGCCCTGTGGGTAGTCGAGCACGCGCGAATCAAGAAGACACAGTGCACTATTGGAAAAACAGGTACTTGGAAAATATAAGTGCAATGACAGTCCCCAGCATAGAAGGGAGATTTGGAACATACTCACTGCTTTGGTTCAATGAACCCTTTTCTATTGGAAAAACAACATTATTTTTAAGATTGTGGTCAGAGTGCCGCACAAGTACCTACAACCGGATGCCACCATCTACTCATGAGATCAGAAAATCTATAACCATTGAACTGCCTGACGAAAGAAATTCAACAAACACGTGAGAAAAGCCACCCAGGCAGTCCCTTTCTTCACACCTTATCTAGCCCTGTGGTCAGCAAGCTTTCCCCATAAAAGGCTAAAAAGTAAGCATTTTAGGCTTTGCAGCGCATGCTGCAAATATTCAACCATGGGGTGTGAAAGCAGCCACTGCCAAGGTGGCAACAAATGGGGGTGACTGTTCTTCCGTAAACCTTTATTTGCAAAACAGCCCCCCAAAAAAGAATAATTATAACTACTGAAAATCTATTTCTACATGTGAAATTCACATTATACATGTGGAAAGTCAATACGAACGCTTAATTCTCCTTAAATACAACTTAGTAGAGCTTTTTCGTGTGCCTAAATTACACAAAGCACCATGCTACACTTAAGCATGGTCCCAGTCAACTTGCCTTTCCTTCTTTTACATAAACTCCATGGTCTTTCATTTTCAAAGTAGAAAGAAATTTCGAACAATACTTTGGATATCGAGTCCCTCATCAATACCTTGTACCTCAAAGCCTGGTTCTTGAACATGATCTGTTCTCACGTTCAAGAAGGAGACAATGTTAGCCACTTAAAACAAACCCCATATTCTTAGGTAAATCTACACCTGCACGTGAGATCTAGACCAACTAAAATGATAGCTTTAAAAGTCAAGTTAAAGTAATATACTTTGAAAAATTATGATTTAGTTTAATGCATATTCTTGGTTGCATCTGAAGAGTATTTTTCAGTTACCCTAGAGGTGATAATGCAAGGAAATAATCTGTTGCAATTTTATTCATTAACAGAACCTTAAGAAAGCTATTAAATTTGTAAGAGACATAAAAAGCACACACAATGACAAATATGGTTAAAATCATAGAATATTAAATATCATATTTTTACTTTTTTTCTGAATAATCATTTTGAAAAATATGTGTAATATTCTTTATACAGTAGATCAGGGGTAACCTTTTAAAAATTTTAAGTTATGAAGCTACTAAGAAATTATTCCAGGGCCCCTGACTGGTATGGCTCAATTAGTTGGGTGTCATTCCACAAAGCGAAGGGTCACTGGTTTGATTCCCAGTCAGGACACATGCCTGGATTGTGGGTTAGGTCCCTGGACGGGGCACGTATGAGAGGTAACCAATCGATGTTTTTCTCCCTCTCTTTCTCCCTCCCATCTCCTCGCTCTAAAAATAAATAAAGTCTTTTTTTAAAAAAGAAATTATTCCAGGAAATTTTAATTAATTAGAGTCATATTCACAAAAGGTTACTATAACTTACTCTGTTTGTAGAATTTGCAAGGCCTTTGAATCCTATCAATTTGTAGAATTACATTTCTGGACATCTTGTGGAAAGATAACTGAACAGTAATAGAGTTCAGTGGATTTGAAACTGCCTGCACAACAGAAGCCAGAGAGTATTGATTCTTCGATCAATTTCAAACTAGAGAGCTGTTGTTAATTTTACGTTAAGAGAGTCTGTCCTTTCTGTTTCTGTCCTCCTCAAATATTAAGACAGACGTGGATGAGGACATGGATGATCCGCTTATCAAATGCTTAGGTGACAGAGTTGAGGCAGATAGCAACTCTGCTGGTTGATCACATAAAGAGCCAGTCAGTTTCAATGGGACAGAATGATGGATTGGATTTACATAAAAATGAATACGATAAATATGACTTTATGAAAATTCATGAGCATAGAAGAGAGACGGTGAGACAAAACTACATATACTCTCATAGATTTCAACTTCAATATAAAAGCAGGTGGGCAGAGTGAATATGAACTAATATTTATTGACTGCCTTAAGGTCCTACCCGTGGGCATCAAGGAGACATAGGCATTATTACTACTCACACTTTACAGAGGTCCAGAGACAAAATCATCTCCCTATGTCCTATATGTTATAAGAAGTAGATCCTGCTTCTTGGGGTTTTAACCTAGCACAGTCTTGTGGCAAAGCCCTGCCCTTTTCCATCCATCACTGTGTAAACAGCACAATAAACACACAGCGATTGCCAGTGCACTCGTGCATTAGATTCACATGAGTACAACGTCAGGATGAAGCAGGTGGTTGGCAGTCCTCTTCCAGTATGCACCGGTCAGACCACTGACAGAAGCCTCAGCAAAGAGGAACGCACACCTCCAACATTCACCAAGAGAAGATGCAAGCAAAAGAGGTACATCCGCACAGTGAAATACTACCCAGCCTTGACAAGGAACTGTTGCCACATGCAACAGCATAGGTAAATCTCAAAAGACGTTATGTGGAGTAAAGGAACCCTAACTGGAGTAAAGGAAAAGAGTCCATACTAAGGAAGTTCAAGTTAAAAGTCTATGACGATAGAAGTCAGAAGAGCGGTCATCTCAGGGAGGGCTGCCTGGAGAAGAGCCTGAGGGAATGTTCTCAGATGATGAAACTACTTGACAACCTGATTGGAACGGCGGTGACAGAGATGTGCATCCCATTGTCAGAACTCATGAAACCGTGTGCTGAAGATCAGTGCATTTAAAAACAGGTCAGTGTGTCTTATGAGATGGAATTCGCCTCAATTCAAAGCAAAAACAGTGCGTCCAAACCACAGACGGAAAAAGCAAATAGACAGTGAAAGATCAGGAAAGCACAGCCTGCTTAAAACCTACAACCCAGGAAATATTATTCGGAAACATTTATTTTAGGAACAAGAAGTTCAGAAGAAGGGAGATAGAATGAACCATGTGTGTTAAAAGATGGTACCATTCCACAAAAGAGAAACAGAAATAGTTGTAAGTGCTTTTTAGGGAATACAATTAGGAGCAAGAAGTAGAAATTTTACCTCAGTGCAAGAAAGAATCTTACTACACTGAAACAAAGGTGGAATTATCTACCTGCGAAGGAGTGAACCCCGCAGTGTGCAAGTGTCCGAGAGAAGCTGGACAGTCCCCGGGCAGACCATGGAGGGCACTCCACACCTAAGGCAGGTCCCAGTCCTCTCCAGTTCTCTGTTTCCAAGCACCTGCGTTCGGACGCTCACTTTCACCTGCAGGGATAAAGCTCCATCCTAGACAGCATCCGCACTCTTGACCTCTCTCCCAATCTACTCCCAACCCCCAGCCCCCGAGCACCCATGTCCACAACTGCTGTGCCCGTGATTAACAGAAACAACACCCCCACTCAGCTTCTCCATTCCGACCCTGCTGCATGCTCTAATCGCACATCCTTCAGGATGGTGCTGAAATACCTTTATAAAACTTTCAGGCTGGAAGAACTCCATAACTTTGCTGAATCAAAATAATATCCATTTATTCAGTGCTGTTTATTACTGAGAGCCTCGTATATATCCAGCATTTTCTGGACACAGGAAAAAAAAAGACAACAGTCCCCATCTTGATGGAGCTCGCTTACACATTTCTTACCAGACATCAAGAAACACATGGCTTAGGGTAAGAATATCTCCCCCACCCCAAGTGTGTAACGTTGACAGACACAGAGTGGGTGACAAATAAATACCCATTAATACAATTTCATGTGAGAACATTACATAGAACACTGTAGAGAAGTCTCAAGGGAACACGGAGCTTACCCAAGACTTGGCCAAGGCATTTCGCTCCTCGGCCCAGTAAAAATCTTTATTATATGTCCGAGGGTTGAAGAAACATGCATTTTCACCATTGTTCCTACACTGAGTGATAAACCAGTGCAGTGTGGCTCAATGGGTGTACTTCTGAAATTACAGTTAGGCTGATGCTCTGCCCCAGGGGGACTCTGTGAGCCTCAGTGGAGCTGAACAAAACTGCCTTCAGTAAAATAAAAGGAGTGACATTACTGAGCTATATCCAATAAATCACAGTCTATTAGCTGACATTAATCTATAATTTCAGGCACAGGAATCAAATGATTCACAATGGATACTTTAAATTGGGTGAAAAGCCCGGGAAGCAAAAGCTAAATGCTTCCAGAATAAAACCACAGAAAACAATCTCTGAGGCAATGGCTTTTGGGGAGTTGCCATTAAGCTTACTGAATGAACCAAGACAAAATGTTTTAAGCATGCGCCATCTCCAGAAGTTAAATTGATTAGAGCAACAATGTAAGTCCTGCCCAAACACTAGCCCTAAACTTCACAAACTAAACTCGCACAGGAAAATTAGGTGTCTGTTACACATGGAGCAGAGGTGGGGCGTTCCAAAGGGAATTATCCATCAATTAAGCACATGTGAGGGTAGGATCACCGATGCTGTTGGTAGCTGTCTGTCTACCCCTTCCTCCACGTGTGATAACTCTTTGCTAGCCTCTGGTCCCTCTCCTTCCTCTGCACACATTCTTCAGCACAGTCTGCAGTTAACTGCCTGCTACCCGGAGTCACAGAAAACCAGAAGAACACACATCCTCAAAGGCGTAGAGTCATCAGAGAGAGCTGGTGGGTGGGCGGGTGGTGTGCCTGTGGGTCTTTGTGCACGCCAACCAACACACTCACACACATGGGAGAGGAAGGAAAAGGAGGAAGAGTACAATAATGCAGGAGAGTCTGGCTCTATGCATGATCCCAGTAAGAGGCTGTGTTGACAAACAGATGCCCTCTGGGAAAAGCAACAATGGACACCAGCAGAAAGAAAAAATGATGGTCCAGATGCCACTGTGGCAGGAAGAGCTTGGGAATCAATCAGAAAATCCTTTTCCACTTACTACATGGGAAACCTCACGCTAGGGCACTTTATGACAACCTCACCAAACGCCGAAACCTCACAGGGAGGTCGGAGGGAATAATAAATAGCAAGGTCACAAAACTGTAAGAGTAGATACAACTTCATTCACCTTTGGTGACTTTTCCCAAGTCATCCTGTGTTACCTAAATCACCTGTAGAATACCAAATTAATCCAAGAAAGTGAAATGGCTGAAGGGAGCTATCCTCTAGCCCCTCAGGCTCCCCCTGAGCAGACATTCTGATAAAATGGCAGCAACAGTGACTGACTTGGTCCAACTCTAACACTGCAGGTTTCACTGGGGAAATTATAAATAGAAGCTGGGGAATAAATGATACATATGTGGAAAAGGAAGAGGCATGATAGAAAGTATGAACACAGCTCAATACCTATAAATAAACACTAGAGAAAGAAGAAACAAAGAATAGGGCAAAAAAGCAAACAATTACAACACTTAACTGAATAAGTCATCTTTCGGGAGAAGGGCAAAAATAGCATTGACTCTCCCACTCAACAATGACCTTTCAGACCCTGAGACATGAAGGAGTTTAATACAGCTTGACACATACCTGAAGGTTATGTGTAAGGCACTCCGCTAAGTGCCAGGAGTGTGCATAAAGAAGTTTTCCCCATAAATAGGCCTTTGACAACTTTGCAATATGGCAGGGGAGTTAGGCACACAGACGGGCCCGCACCTCAAGAGAAGCACACTGATGCTAAAAGATCAACTGTGAACTAGCTCTCTGAATCATGGAGGCATTCTCTGGGGGGACAAGGAGAGGGGAGTGGAAATAACACAACACTACCTAATGTCTGAATTTTCTGGCTAGAAAATTCAGGCTAAAGAAGGAGTAAATAAAAGGGAAATCGTACATTTATATTTCAAATCAATCAGAAATGTGAACTGGTAGTTACAACTGCCTAATCTTAGTCCTAATCCTATGCTAACTAGATGGGAATTTTTTTTAGAATAATGTAAATTGATGGATTTTTCTTCTACCAACAATGTGATCCATTATGTTGGTTCAGTGCATTCCAAGGCCACTGAGTTCAACTCCAAGAACATGGACTACACTCAAGTCCTAGAAGGCAATACTCAAGCAATCACAAGGCTACCACCCGCCCACATGCTGACTTTATGCATTAAGAAAAAATGAGTCCATCACCCATGACTTTATGTCCAGCTTTAGAAAAACTAGAGCCAGCTGATTTTGTTAGAACATCTGCCTGTTTTAATTTATTATGTACCAATAATGTCTAGGATGCACAGGGCTTCTCCTCAGCAGGGGCGGGGGCGGGGCAGGGGGGCCACTGGGCACAGCAAAAACCTCACAGTACAAGCCACAGCCACGTGTGTGGGAGGCATTAGCACTGAGGCACTAGAACCCTGCGTGAGCAGCTGAAGTCCCAGACCAAGAGTTCAGCCATCATGGCATCTAGTGTTTTCAGTTTGGATTTTAGGTGATTTTTTAGTCAGACTCTTCAACACCCAAGCAATAAATATCCCATAGGATAATGGACTCCCCAAGAGTTTGATCTAAACTGGACTAGAGAAAATCAAAAGAGATATCAGTAAGGAGGCTATACCACTACAGCAGCTAAGAGATGAAGCTGGCTTTGAAGGAAGAGTAGAGTAGGTGGACATAAGAAAATTGGTCTAGCCTGAAGGCTTTTTTTTAATTTTTGTTATTGTTGTTCCATTACAGTTGTCCTCATTTTCCCCCATTGCTCTCCCCTGCCCTGCCTACCCCCTCTCCCACCTTCAATCCCACCATTGTCTTTGTCCATGGGTCCTTTATATACATGTTCCTTGACTTGACCCTTCCCCTTCATTCCCCTGCCTTCTCAGGCATTTTCCCTTCCACTTTGAATATATTTATTCCCATAAGTCTTCAATATTTCTCGTAGCAGTCGAGACACATTTTGGAGGCCTTAGAGCTAAGCAGAGCTAGAGAACAGATACTCCAGGTTTTTGTATGTATCACTGACTATGGTGTAGCTGCTTGGTTATAAACTGACTTCATAAATACGAGGAAAAAGATAATTGGAAGAAAGATCTGAACTGAAAGAAACTAAGGTCTGTATAAAGTAAAAGCCCAGTTAAGTTATAATATCTTATGCAATGCATTTGCTTTTAGAATTCCGTTTAATCTTTGTGATTGAAGTATTTATTGAATGAATGAATGAGCCTATGACAATCCAAATCAATCATTACTAAGAAATTGACTTTGTTCTTTTGCAGTTGTAATAATCAGCTGCCACAGGTTGCTACAGAGTTGGCTTAATTAACCAGAGCAGCCAGCTATATGAGTAAATGTGCAACAACACCCCTCAGCCCTACAATCAACTAATTAGGGGTAGAATGTGATCACCTTGGCCATGTCACAGAAATGCCACGACACTTGGGAAAGAAAGGCAGGCTGAGTTCTGATAAAAGAAAATAATTTGTACAAAAGTATTTTTAAGACTATAAAGTATTATGTAAAAGTTAGTACAGAAAAAGTAGCTAAAACCCAAAAGAACCTTAATGTAGGGAACCCACAGCTTGTATGGAGGTCTGAGAAACTTCAGACACGAAGATGCGTCTCCCTAGAATACGGCTCTTATTCCTACAGTCGCATAGTGATTCAGCCCCATATCATGTTGCAAGCAACAGACTGACAAAAAGGGGGAAGAAAGGCAAAGGACATACACCAGCAAACTTTTAAGACATTTCTTCAACACCATCACAAAGCCATGCTACCACGCTACATGAATGACCCATTAGTTGCACGGCCACACTTACCTGCAAGAGACTCTCAGATCTTCATTCTGTCCATCTGGTGAAAACGCAGAGCCTCTATCAGCACAGAGAAAGCAAAAGCTGTGTGTTGAGGGACAATTGGTGTTCCTGCCACAGAAAGTTACAGTCAAAATTATCATTTAGCCAGAATGCTTGTGAAAAGCTTCTGAGAAGGGCATCAATGGTTGCATAAAAACCCCTTGCCGAGAGAAGCGGAGATTGAGACCCAGCCAACAATCTGCAGGACAGTGTGTTGTCCTGTCCAAGGGCTGTGTCCCAGCAAAAGGGACCCTGTCCAGGACAAAGACCCAAAAGAGACTGTAATCCATGTGCTCGTCGGCTTGTATCCCTCGAAAGATGGCTCCTTTTCCTAATTCGTCTACCCCAACATGTCTTTTTCTAATTCATAAAAAGGCATTGTGCTGATAAACAACTTCAGAAACAATAGAAAAGTAACTTTTTTCCTTAATAATGTTTAGCTGTGTGTAAAACTACATGGGAAAAAGTGTTTATGTACATACTATCCATGTACACACAGGAGCAAAGCATTAAAATTCGAAAGTTTTATATCCCTGGTTTTACTCATTGAGAATTAAGGACTGAGGGAGTAAAAGACAGTGACTGAAGACATGGATTCTGGGGCCAGATGCCCTGGGTTTGCATTCCAGCCCTCTCTGTTCCTAGATGCATAATTTTGGGCAAAGCCGTTCATGTCTAGGTGTCTTAATCTAATCAACTGTAAATAAAATAATACATACATACCACAAATATTCAGAGAGAATAAATATATCCGTGTCCAGAGTTTAGAGCACTATGTTCAGTAAATGTTAGATATTGTTCAGAAACACAATTCGACACTATCAAAACTGGAATAGCCAGCACTGTCAAATCGGTGGCATTTTGAAGAGCACAAATGGAAGGAACAGGGAGCAAAAAGCATAAATTCTGCCCTCGAAAGCCATCTGCACGAAGGTGTCTGACAAAATGAATAGTTTCAGACTGCCCTTTGACTCATTTCAGTTAATCACAGATATTTAAGGTTATGATCTTGAAAAACCAGAGCTGTTCACCATCAAATTCCATAGAATTTTATCTCAATTCCAGCTAAAAAAAAGTAGAAAATGATAAATCCCATGTGATCATGCTCCATTCTTCTCTAAAGAAAGACAAAGAAACTTCTAAAAACACAACTTGATAGTTCTCGTGAAAACGATATGTGCAAAATCTTCCGCCCAATATTCCACTTTGAGCCCCTCTTCCAGATGAAATGCCTACAAAGGGGTACAAATACTTTATGTACAATATATTAGTTACAGCATTTGCATACTGTGAAGAGTTTCAAATATTAAAGTGGACAGAACAGGGTAATGAATGCCAATGTACCCATCCCTTAGCTATTATCAACTCACGGCCAATCTCAGTTTTTCTCTAGTCCCTCCTACTTTCTCTCTCCACCAACAAATATATTAGAGCAGATTGCAGACATCATGCCATTTCTGACACATTATTTTAACAATTATATTAAAATACAATTGGCATACGATCAATTGGATATGTTTAAAATGTACAATTTGTTAGGTTTTAACACAGGTATACCCCCCTGAAACTATTGGGATACTGAACATACCCAGTTCCTGCAAAACTAATCTGTGTGTTGTTAATTTCTTCTTTTCAACCAAGCTACTACTAACCTCTTTTCTGTCACTTCAGAGTAATCTGCACTTTTAGAGTTTTGTGTCAATGGAGTCCTATGATACATACTCTTTTTTTCTATATTACATCACTCAGCATTATTATTTTGAAATTCGCCCATGTTGTTGGGTGTATCAATACTTTATTCCTTTTTACTGCAGAGTAGTATTTCATCTTGGATATACCACAATTTGTTTATCTACTCACCTGTTGATGGGCACTTGGGTTGTTCCCAGTTTGGGGGATACTACAAGTTAGGCTGTTCTAAACAGTCATCTACGAGTCTCTGTAGAGAGCATGTCTTCAAACTCTTCAGGGAAAATCTAGCAATGGAATGTCTGGGTCATATGGTAGGCATATGCTTACTTTTTCAAAAAAAAAACCCAAAACTCTTTTCCTAAATTGGTTGTATCATTTTACATCTCTACCAGCAGTGTATAAAAGTTCCAGTTGCTCTACCTCCTTAAAAACTTGTGGCATTGTCAGGCTTTTTAAACTCTAAACATTTTAATAGGTGTTTGGTGGTAACTCAATGTGGTTTTATCTTTTGCTTTCCTAAGGACATCTGATAACAAGCACGCCCTCTTGTGCTTTGTTGGGGTCATATGGCTTCCTTGGTAGTACATATCTGTTCCAATCTTGTGTGCATTTTTCACATAAGGTAGCTTTCCTTAAATTCCGAGAGTTCCTTGTCTGTTCAGGACACAATTCCTTTATCAGATACGTAATTTGTAAATGCTTTCTTCCAGTTTATCAATTGGTTTTCCATTCTCTTAAAGGTTTCTTTCAAACAACAAAAGTTCTTAATTTTGATGAAAACTAATTTACCAACTCTTATGGAATCCACTTCTGGTGTCAGATCTATGAAATCTTTCCCTAACTTTGAGGTCACAAAGATTTTTTTCTCCTACAATTTCTTCTACACATCTTGTAATTTTAGGTTTTACTTTTAGTCTATGAGGCATTGAGAGTTAACTTTTGAATATGACATGTGTCTAATTTTTTAATATTCAGTTATTGAAAAGACCTTTCCTCCACTGAACTGCTTTGGCATTATTGCTTAAGATTAATTACATTATTTTATAAACATATTTATCTACTTTTTTCTTTTCCAAGAAAATGTAAGAATCACGTGGGCAGAAACCATATATCCCCCCGCCTCTTAAACAGTAGGCACTCAAGTACGTGTTGTTAGATACATGAATCGATATTATCCAGTAGGGAAGCGGGAGCAGGGGTGGATGGAGGAGTGCAAAGTGTGTGGGGGATGGGGAGAATGGGGACATCTGTAGTAGCGTCAGCAATAAAATATATATAAATAAAAAATAAATGAAGACCAACCAAAAAGAGAATAAGCAGAAGCTATTGTTTTTCACTTGTTTGTTTTCTAGAGCTTGCCACGGCGTAAGAGTCGGGCACATCGCAAGCGCATAGCGAAGACGCAAAGGCAGGTGGAGTGGGAAAGCGTTACCGGAGAAAAGGGACAAGAGAGTGTTGGCATGGAGACGCTGGAGGTGGGCCAACCAGGAAGTGGGGCATCCCACGTGACTGGGTAGGGGAGCGTATTTGGCTTTCTCTGGTTAGTCCTAAATTGGAAGCTGGGAGAGAAATTAGGGAAACTGTCCGTTATTAATCAAGTGCCGGCTGTTTGAAGCCAGCTGAGCATTGTGCATTTTGTATTTGGTCTCTCACTATAAAAGGAAATATGTATGCTTGTAAATGCATAGCAAAAAAAAAAAAAAAAACTGGATGAATAAGCTGTACCTGGAGGTAAGAGGTAAAGAGGAACTCACTTTTATTCCATGTATAGATCCCATATTCTGCAATAAGCTTGTATTACTTTTCATTTAGGAAAATAAAATCAAACAGTACAACCAAGCAGAGGCAATGCTAGCAGGTCACATTGCCTCCTCCAATGTTTGTGAAATTCATTTGATAAAACTGTGTGCGTACTTGCTGATTCTCCCATTGTTTTCTGTTTGTTTTTCTTTCTTCTCTTTTTTTTTTTTTGGTTCTTCTGAAAACAAGTGAAGCATTGTAAAAATGTGCTAAATCTTCCCCTGGAAATTTCAGCTTATATATTCTGGCTGAACTTCTGGTGATCTCTCATTTTCAACTGAACCCTTAAAAATGAAACTTTTCATTTGACATTTATTCAATGAATGTGAATTGAGTGACTAATATGTTCCAGACATTTCCTTCCCTGAAAAGTGAGGGAAATGTCATGATTGCAAGAAAGCACAGAACTCAAATTGGATTTGACGTGAAAGCTCCTCTTTCCTAGAGACATATCGCCATCTAGTGGAGCTTTGGGATATTTTCAGAGATGACTATGACGAACGTTGCATTTTCACTACACCCGCTCTCCACTGACTGCCAAATGCCAGAGAACAAAATACTCCATTTTCCAAGTATTTTGGCTGTGGGAGTCTTTACTGTATTCACTTATTCTTGTTTTTAGCAAGGAAGAATAATCTCTGTGGATTATTTACCAATATACTACATGAACACTTTGGTTTTTAAGGTCACCGCCAAAGAACCAGCTATACCTGGGCACAGCCTCGCATGGGGCTCAGTGAATAGGGCTGGCCTCGTGTGCACCTCTTTCACGTACGGGGGCCCAGCCAAGTCCCTGGCACCCGGAAGATGAGCAATGTTTTGAAAGAATGGTGAAGCCTCAAGACATAGCACAGATCAGAAACTCACTTAATTCACTCACAATGCATTCATATCCAGTTGTAGAGGATACAGTACTTTGAAAGATATATAAGCACTAATTTAGAAATTTGCATTCAGAGAAATGGTACAGATGATCAATTCTGCTGCAGTTCAGAAGCGTGGGAAATTACTGCCTGCTGAGATGATTAAGAAAAGCCTCACACTTCACATCTTCTTAAAAACAGACCCTGAAGCCACTCAGATGGAGGTATCACTGTTCCAGACATAGTTATTCCGTTTATAAAACCACTGTCCTCACATGAATGTCCCTTACATACTACCAAAGATCGCTATGCCTCAAGGTGTACCTTGGCTGTGTATTGTTAGAATATTGTTAGTTTTACTACAAAGCACATCACGAAAATAAAGCCCTCACACTGATATGAAATGCAAAATCTTCGGTAACATAAAGCAGGTGTTTAGACCATGCTCAGGGGTAAATGAGGTGTGGTCCGCCCACTGTAGACTCCCTGGAAGTTATCACACTCGTGTGGGTTTAGCTCATGACAGATAGGATGTCAGGAGCCAGATATCCTTTGCTTACATGTGTATACCTCAGTTTATTAACACATTTAAAAAACACATATTAACATATATATCATGCATACATGTGTATAACATAAACATATATAATCTCACATGTGTAACATATACACATAGCATGTATGTACACATATATAACAGATAACATATATACAAGGGGAGACCCAAAAATCAGAATTTATTTATAAAGAATTGTGTATTTGTTCTTACCTGTTTAAACTTCAGTCACCTTCAAAGTCTCCATTTGATATAATACACCTGTCAAGATGTTTTCTCCACTGCTCAAAAGAGTTTGAACTCATCAATTTTGATGCCTTTTAGTGCTTCTTCCATTTTTTGTTTCACCTTTTCCACATCAGCAAAACATTTCCCTTTGAGGATTTCTTTCAACTGGGAAAACAAAAAAACAGTTGCTCAGGGAGAGATTGGGTGAATAGGGAAGGTGGGGCATGGGGGTCGTGCCATTTTTGGTCAAAAACTACTGAACACTCAGTGTGGTGAGGACAGGTACATTCATAAATTACCCATCAGGAGATGGGAAAACACACTGAAAGAGAATCTTTAAAAAAAAATTCACTGAAGCCGAACACAGCCTCTCACAACAACGCCAGCTGGTACAATGATATAGATTGGTTCCTAGAACACTACCTAGTGTACAAAGCCTGTACACAAGGGGCCCCCCTCCAGAAGATAATTCTGGTGTATTGGGCCCCCCAACATATAGCATACACATATAATACATATATACATATAACACATATGTGTGTGGCATATAACATATAGACATATTACATGTGTGTACATATATGATATGTGTGCATGTGTATACATTCATAAATAATATGCACATGTAATATACATAAATATATATAACACATAACCACTACTGTGATAACAACCTTTATGTAATTACTTTGTACCGTTCTCGCATACCCTGTGGAGAAGGAATCTTTTCTCCCATTTTGCAGATGAATACATGAAGGCTCAGAAGCTGAATGACTTAAGGTCAAGGAGCCAGAAGTCTCAGTCCAGACTTAAACCCATGTCTCTGAACCCCGAGCCCATTGCTCTTCGCACAAACCAAAGCTGCCTTGAAGGATGCTTGATTTTCACAGAAGATTTCCCAATAATCACCCATCCTAACATTCATAAGTGCAGACCGATTAATTCTGTGGTCTTGGAGAAGTCACTTCAACCCACTGTGCTTCCATCTATTCAACTACAATAAAGGTGAGAAAACTATACCTGTCTAGTCTACTTCCCAAGTGGCTTTAAGAGCAACATCAGACGCAGGAGACTTAAGAGCATGGCCTCCAGGGTCAGCTGCCTACCCAGGACTTATTAAAGCCCACACGCATAACGTATTACCTGCCCAGCCCTGAACAAGTGGTTTAATCTCTCAACTTCCATTTCCTCATGGGGATAATAAAGGTTCCACCTTCTAGGATTGTTCTGAGGATTAGATAAGATAATGATATGAAGTCCTCAGCAGGGTAGTGGAACAGAGCCCTCACGAATGTTAGCTATAGCTGTTATTAACAAATGCATCTGCAAGTGCCTGCAAAAGAATGAGACTTTTTGCAAGTATGAGGTGATGGTGCTTATTTATTCTAAGCTGAGGTCATAGGTCCTGCCTGGTCTTACCCCAAGTTTTAACTTTTTCTTTCATTCCTGCTACTACCTCACTCTAAAAATGCCGTGTGTCTCAGACTGCGGTAGACTCGAGTGGATGAACCCTCCGAAGAAGTCTGTACCTGACAGAATTCTTGCAGAAACAGACGCCGTGCTCAAAATATTCCATTTTAATGAAGCCTTCTTACAAAGGTGTAGGCGGGGATCAGAGGACCCCCAGTGTTGGCGAAGCGCCAGGACTCGAGCAAGCTGGAAGGATTTATCCCCCTTAGTCTAAATAAAGGGGTAGATAGAAATGTCACCAGGCCTGCAGAAAACTGAGGCCACCCGCCACCAGCACAGCCACTGGGGATAAAACAAGCCCACAGCCAGTAAACGCCAGCCTCTCCTCTCTCTCCGTGCCTCCCATTGGCCAAACTCAAATGGAGATTGGTGGCCAGGAAGGCCAAGGATGCCGTCCAGAGAGGGTAAGCCCCCCTGAGCCAGAGCAGGACTTGGTCCTAAATGAAAAGTAAACATAAAATACATTCAGTCAAGTCTGTAGTGACCTCCTAGAGCTTCGGGACTAGTCTTAACCCTTCTGACTGAAGCCAGATAGCGTCCTTCCAACTGCTGGCCCCGCCGCTCACTCACCGGGTTACCCCTGACATTGTTAGCTTCTCTGTGCTATAGTCTCCTCAGCCTTAAAATTGGGGTAACATAATACTTTCCCCGTAGGGCTGCTGTAGTAACTAAGAGAGTGACTATTTAAAGTATTCAGAGCACTCAGCACCATATAAATAGATACTACTAGAGTGAGATTATCGGTGTTTGTGGAGGTTTACATCACTCGTAAGTGACGACTCTGGGTAAGAAGAAAAGCGTATGACTATAATTTTCGCATGCCACATACATGAGCAAGCACAGTGACCCCAATTGTACTACAGGGGAAAGGGGTCTCAACCACAGCCCTGATGTCAGTTCAGCATCAAAACCCAGGCTCGAGTGAGTACAGGCACATCAGCCTCATCTTGTCTGTTTACGCAACCGAACAGAATAGGGTCAGTGTCCTCAACGGTCACTTCTACAGACGGGCGCCCTCGGGAAGTTCGCCAAAAACATGAACCTCTATTAATGCGCATCTCGGTCCATTTTTCCTTTTGCAGCAGCGAACTCGACATTTCCCAAACGAGCTTCCACTGGCTGTTTTCCTTTTCTTCGGACCACAGTTGTTTCATTCCAGCCTTGCAGATGGGGTCACGGTTCCTGTCTGCAAGACCAGATTGACTGTGGAGCGGTGGGCACCAGCCACGGAGCAGTCCCCAGAAGCCAGCCTGGTGCTGTCATTAGATGCCACCCAGACACTAGACAAGGGACGGCTGGGCCGTCGTCCAGTCCACGGGACACCCTGCATCCAAGAATCCAAGCCCACGTGGGGCGGCAGCAGGGGGAGATTGTTGGGATCCAGAGGAGGATGTTTTCTCCTTTTTTTCAAGCAGAGAGATCAAACAGAACAATTAGAGAGGAAAGCAGTGTGGGAGAGCTCCTTAGATAAGTGTCCCGAGAGGATCAAAGCACAGACACGCAGGTGGACTTCAAAAGCACCGAATTTAAATCACACCGAGCTTCTCAGAACAGAAAAGCTCCAGTTCTATTCTCTCAAACACATTTATTTACCTCAGACCCACAACGTGGCCTCACGTCTTCCAGGTAAGTCCCCCAATCTCCTGTACAGTTGCAGAGCATATAGCACCCTGGCCCAGCTCCTCCCACCCGGGCGACTCCCATGTCACCAAGAAATGACCGTTTTAATTAAATTTCGCTTTATAAATGTGAACCTATATGGGTTTTGTGGGTGTGATGGGTTTTGTTTGCCCCGATCACCAATTAGCTGTTGCCCGGGGCAAAGCCACAGATGTCTAGGGCTTGTGCTCACCTAGACTTGAATTATGGGTATCTCACACTTACAAAGTTCTTCAAGTGTCAGGGGCTTTACAATCATCCTACTGATTTCCTACAAATACCATGTGAAGTACATGGGACTGATGTGAATTTTTTCATCTTACCCACAAGAAAGCAAAGGCTTGCTTTAAGCATTAGTGAAAGTCTTAGAAATTCCTAGAAAAATCATGATGGCTGCTTCCAGCACACAATACACAAGAGAAAATGTGTAGGAAATTTAAGCCAAATACAACGAAGGGGGAGGAAGTTCTCCTGCTGTTCAAGAAGGGTGAAATTGGACACAAGCGTGTGCACAGCATCGAAAGGGACTTGTTTGGTGAGACTATCATTCCAGCAGATTGCCTGTCAGTGTGGGCCCACCATGGACTCCTTTAACGCCCAACGCTGAAGGTCCACAGGAACTCTCCTTAACGGAATGGGGAGAGGCCCTGGCAAAGGAGTTTTCTACCCCAGGAGGTGACTGAAAAAGAACAGGAATGAAAGCAGGGTCAGGGCACTGACGAAAACAAAAACCTCAGAATTCTCCTGGGAGGAGTTAAAAGAAGGCCCAAGGGTTAAGTGAGTCATGGGCTCCCTCAGGGTCCCAAAAGGCTGGAATGGTTCCCCAGCCTTTGTCACTGAGAAAGGGAGGAGGACTGGGAGGGATGGCTTTGGGGTGGGGGAACACTTCAGCATTCAACCTCCCACCTAAGAAGGTGAGTGAGCCCTTCATTGCCCCCCCAATACCTTCTTACAAGATTATGGGATTTGGAGGTGGGTGGGGGTTCTTCTAAACATCTCACCATTGAGTTAGGGCTGGTGGCTATTTGGAAGCTAGTGAGTCACTGAGCAGCTAGAGTGGGGAAAGAGGTTCAGGAGAGATATGGCTGAGTTGGGAGGGCCAGGGGACACCTTCAGTCTCACCATTATTTGTAACAAGGTGCATGCCTGGCTGTGGGTGAAGCAGTCACTACTGAAGTGGCTTAAGCTATTTGGCCAACATTCCCTGAGAAGACCACCTACTGGAAGCTCTAGTTAAGTAATTGGTGTGCCTCCGTGCAAAATAAAAATGTGGGGCCCTTGCCAGAGAGATGGAAAATCTCCCCTTTCCACATGCCCACCTCTCTAACTCATGGTAGAGGGGTGAGTCCCAAGGCATTGCTTCCCTGCCAGGATGAGCTTGGTACTTGGACTGGGGTGGTCAAGAGGCCCCACTGAGTTGCCCACTGGATATATTGTGGCCCTGCCAGCTCAGGGCGAGACAGACATGTCTTTGTTCTGCCCCAAGACACCCACCAACACAAGCCTCCTATGCCTAGGCTCCATGCAGGCCCCTCCCCACCACACACAGTCAGAGGCAGAGGGGCAGCCAGGGCGTGAGTGATGAAAGGTCACCCTAGGAAGATGAGCTAAATCCATGCAGGGACCAAAGCTCCAAGCATATGCTCCTTTCATCTGACTTCACTTCCAATACACAAACTCAAAGATAAAATCATTAAGAATTTCAAAATGGTGCCCCCACACCATGAAACTCCACAAGGAGGGCACTTCTGAGCACAACCCTGCACAATGGCACTCACCGGTCACAATCCGTGAAGCAGGCCCTTCCTGCTGTGCAAAAGGAATCCTGCAGTACCAGGTAGCAAGGTGGGTGCCCAGAGCAGAAACAGAGACTGGGAGTGAGGAAGGAAGAGGGTACATTCCAGTCGGACTTCTCACACCAGGTGGCTTCACAAGGGAAGGTGGCCTTGAGGACCCTCAAGAACCAAAAGATGTCCCCCTGGAAGAACCAGCCCGTGGACGCTCATCCCGGGAAATGACAGTCAGGCAGATAATGGAGATGCAGCTACAAGTGCCCTATGCGGGGAGTAACCTTGCTGCCGGAGATCTGAATTTGTTCACATAGCAGAACAGCAATTACACATGCCATGCTGAGGCACCAGCAGATATATGAGAAGATGGTGCCTTTCCTTCCTACACCTCAACACCCAGACACCAGTGGGAAAACAACAGGGAAGGGGTGTGGTGAGACAGCAGACCACATCTGGTGTAGAATCCAGTCTCTGCTAGATCTGAAGGGAAGTGGGGGAGGGGGGAGCTTGAAATGAATATATGATTGAAAAAGAACAGGAAAAGTCTTCAGAACTGAAATGAGACAATTTTAATTTCCAAAAATGACTGAAAATTAGGGAATCAGCCCAGAGTGTCATTAAGGATGTCAGCTTCCCAGCAGGAAAGAGAACCTCAATTGACACAAGCTGATCCTGGAAAGACAAAGTCATTGTATCTGACAGGTCGAAACTGATCAATCAAAATGATTAAGCACAACCTCAGTGATTGCTCCAAGAAATGGAACGGAGGTCTGCCCTTGCTTCTGAGAGTTTTAAAAAGCACTTCCCCTGAATGCCAATCACAGTCCCTCTCCTTGAGACTCCAGGCCATGCACCCATCATGTGACTTCCCAGCCAGAAATAGTTGACCTGTGTCTTCTAGAATATAAACGCTTAGGCAATTTGCAAATGACTTCTTGCTACCGATTTTTGCAGCAACTTTAGAAGTTTCCTAATTATTTGGTTAAATTAGTTCCAAGACAAGCTGTGCCCTCATTCGGAGTGTAATTTAATTAGCTGTTCTCATAGCCGGCTCAGTGAGAAGTGTAGATTTCAGATAAACTAACTTTCAGGTAGATTGGTTTCTGGAGGATGATGTCTAAATTGCATCAAGGTTACGCCTTGGCAAAAACACACTATTCTGACTGCTCGACTGATCAGTTGGGTGAAATAAACTGTGAATCTGCTTAATATAGTGCATGTACCAGTTATCAGGCTAAACTGACTGGATAAAGAGTGGTTGCCACATCACTAAGCACAGTGGAAGGCCGTGCCTTAGCCTTTCGGTTTGGGGAACACAAATCCTTGAGTCTGGTCTAAAATCCATTTGGTCCTTGTCAAAACCATTTTTCTACTGGAAGTGCAACTGGAAGGTCAATCTTTTGGAAGCACGTAACCAAGGGTGGACAATCTAATTTAGAAGAAGGTCAAATTCTTCCCACTTCTTGTTTTGGTAAAGAAAACTTTGAGACCGTCACACCCATTTATCACACAGTGTTTGCAGCTGCTTTTACATGGCAATGCCAGACCAAAGAAGTTGCAGTGGAAATCGTTGGACCAGCAAAGCCTAAAATGTGTACTGTCTGATCCTCCACAGACAAAGCTGACAGCAGCCCAACGGAGTAGTTACCTCTGAAACTCTCCGGTTCCATCCTCGAACTTCAATTCACAATGTCTGATCCTTTGCCGTGATCAAGAGCAGGATCACTATAAAGCAATGACGTAATAGACATTGCTTTATCATTGTACTAGAACTGTCCATAACTTTGTGACATAGCGACTACTAACCAGGATTTGGGGGAAGTCGCCTGCATTCTCTGAGCCTCCGTCCCCAAATAAAGAGGTCAAGCTAGATGTTATGTAAGGTTCCTTCTAGCTTTAATATGGTTAACATTCTATGATCCAACAAAGAGCGTTTTTTTCTTTAAATGAAATTTATTTTAACCACTGATGGTCACAGTACTTTATGAAAATACCACTTTTTTGGAATAGACATTAAACTGGCTGTGCATATAGTATCCATCCCACTCACCCCGCTTCCTAACAGAGTCCTGGCTGGTGTTGGTCCTTCCTTCCATTGGCCCTGTGCTTCAGGGAAAACTAACCCATCGGCCCTCCAGGGAGTCGACCCTGACTTTCTAAGTCACTCATGGCAATACCTGGTCCTTTGCCAGTTACCAGTTTAGGATGCATCACGAATTACAGCCAATGAGATGTATGAGGAAGTCAGCTGTGGTAGAGGAAGGAAGGAAGCATGGAAAATGTCTTCATTTAAAAGAAGAAACAAGCATCTGTCTTCTTTTTCCAGCGTTATCATGACTGAACATACCGTTCCAACTCCCACTGCCATCTTGTCAGCAGCCTGAGGAGAATACCAGCCCAGCAGAAGGGCCGAGAGGCAGGCTGGCTCTGAAGTACCTCTGAAGCCAGCCCTACATCTGGATATTTTTTATGAAAAGGAAATAAATTTCTCTTACTGTTTAGGCCAATTTTATTGATTCTCACTAACTACTGCCAAAATCCAACTAATAGTCTGGTGCAATGTGGAGCTGAGCTACGTGCAGGTCTGTTGGATTAGGGTTAACTAGGATACAAGGAAATTACCTCCAAAACTAATGGTAGCCGAACAGGAAGGCTCTGTTTTCCCTAAAACAACTTCTCTCCCATTACAACATGACCACCGCTCCCTAGTGGAGGTAATTTGAAAATGTCACTCAAAAATAATTTCGGAATATTCTTGGAAGACAACAGAAACAAAAATATTTTTAAACAAAAAAATTCTTGTCAGTAGCTATTTTATCATGGAAAACATGTATAATGTAATAATCTCTAAGTCTTGAATGAATAGCAGAGCGTACATTTTTAACATTTAAGTCCTCAATACAAAAAACAAACAAACAAAAAACTCAATCCAAAACCAAGACCAAGCAAAAGAGAGAGAGGAGCTTTGTTAACGTACGGCTAAGAAATAATAGAGTCTATAAGGTCAAACTCAGAAGCTAAACATGTTAGGACCAAAGAACCCCAGTGTCTCGGAGGGATCACGAGCAGATCCCTGTGCAATCCCTTATTCAGCCACAACGAATTGTCCCATTTCTCCTTCGTAGATGTCTCCCATTTCTCCCCAAGACTAAACACACCACAGCTGAACACCATAACTTGGGATTGTTCTCTCTTTCTAAATATCCTCACAAGTCTCAGATCAAGTCTTCCCCACCCTCTCAATTTTCCAACAGCAAATCACGATCATTTTAATCACAACTGGACAGAGGTGCAGCTGGGAAAGACATTACCCCATGATACATGCACATAACCATTCCACTGAATAAGCCCAATCCACAGGACATAATCATAAAGCACTTTTGTTTTTACCTTTCTCTGCCCCTTAAGACATGCTCCAGGGAACTACTTATTGCCCTGGAGGAAAATGGCAGTTGACTCCATGAATTCTCTGGTTTCTCTTAGGTCGTTAAAAAAGTTTAGCTATAACTTTAAGTGACAAAGATAGTTTCAACTTGGTAATTAGAATATTGGGTGCTATATCATAATCAAAACTTGGTTCTGATAATAAGTTAACCCTTCCTACCTCCTTAATCTATGTCTGCTGGAGCGGAAAGGGAGCCGGCAATGGGGGTGGCCAGCTGCCCCTTTCTTTCCCATCCTAGGCTCTGACTCCTGCCTACAACATCATCCAGAGTTAAAGGGGGGTGGGGGGAAGGACCAGGAAAGTTCCAACATGACTAATGACGTCATGAGGTAGTATCAACACTCTCCAAGGCCAGCTGGAGTGTACACGTGTTAGATCTCCAAGTGCCCTTCTTAGATTTCCAAGTGGCCTCCTTAGATATAAAGGGGGAAATGTCTCCTTTGTGATGAACAAAGAGGAAGCACACCTTATACTTCTCCGTAGGTTTTACTTTGTTCTCCCCGTGGGATCAAACCAGCAGCACCCCACTGACATCCCTCCCCCCCAGAGACATCCCCAAATATCTAGTCCCTGCCCACATATTATACCTTCTCTGTGAGTAAGGTCATTAAGAGTCATGATTCCTTTACCCCACACCCATTAGGCTACTAGCAAAATACCAAGAAAATAGCCAATGTTGGTGAGGATGTGGGGGAACTGGAACCCTGTGCACCATTAGCAGGAGTGCAATATGGTGCCACCATTGTGGACTACAGTGAGGTGCTCCACCAAAAAATTAAAGACAGAATTACCATATGATCTGGCAATTCCAATTCTGGGTATCTACCTAAAAGGATCAATGCAAGTTACCAAACATATCTACACACCCAAGTTCGCAGCAGCATTATTCACAACAGCCAAGAGGCCAGAGCAGCACAAGTGTTCCTCCCCAGATGAGTGGAGAAACAAAAGCTGGTGTACGTACACAACGGAATATTATTCAGCCTGAAAAAGGAAGGAAATTCGGGCTCATGCTGCCACAGGAATGAATCTTAAGGACAGTATGTAAAATTAAATAAGCCAATCACAAAACAAAATACTGTCTGATTCCACTGATGTGAGTTACCCAGAACGGACAAAATCACAGAGACAGAAAGAAGAACTGTTGCCAGGGGACTGCGGGAGGGAACGGTGGGGACTCAGTGTTTGGTGGGTGCAGGGTTCCCGTGGGGAAGGTGCAAAGGGTCTGGAGACTGGTGGTGGTGGTAGTTGCACAGGCGTGTGAGTGTGTGTACTGCCACCGTACTGCACACTCACAAATGGTTAAGAAGGTAAATTTTATGTGTGTGTTTCACCACAATTACAATTTAAAAAATAAAAACAGTCATGATTCCTTCTACCACCACCTACGTTACAAATATAATTTCTATTTTAGCCCCAGGCAAAACCTCCATGTTCACACCCTACCTTGTATTCCTCAGCAACAACAAGGTGTATTCTGATTTCATAAATATTAAAAAGTGAAAAATTGATTTGTCTTAGAATCAGCAAGATGCGATATCTGGAATTATCAGGCACATCCACCACAACTCTAGAAACATCACTAACCCTTGATGGCCAGTTTACTCCTGAGCCTACCTCATAATTGTTCTGGCAGAGTACGACATTTTTCCTTGAATGCTTTTTTCTCAGCTTCAACTCTCACCAGGCTGATTTAGAAAATTAACTTGTCTCTCCAGAACCACTTCTGAATTAAAATTAATGTGCCAAGTCTCTTGGACCCACTCCCCATCACTCATACACACAAACGAGAGGACTTCATGGTATAGAAAATATTTCCACACTCGGAATTTAAAATAGAAGTATCTCAACATTTCCAATTACAGAAAACTTACCACAGAACAAAAGAATAATTGGATGTTTATCCTGAAACAATATTTGGGGCTGATTTAAAATCACCAAGTCTCATTATTCCACCCTTGTCCTAAAATATAATAGGAGGTGCCAATATAACACAAAAAGTCCTTGAGAGGAAAATGGTAAATCATTCACATTAGGACAAGGAAAGATTTACAGGCATAATGGAAAAACATAAATTTAGCAAGTGCAAGATTAAAACAGTATGTATGAAGTCCACTTAACATTAAACTCTGAGCTCAACTATGCACAAATATGTTGAAATTGTTGACTCCATAGAGGTTCGAGAGCAATGAGTTAGCAAAGACAGGTAAAATACTAGTTTTACATCATACCCGTAGCAAGAAAACACTAATCAATATACATTACCAAACTGTGCATGGTCCACCGTCCTTCACCCAGGGACAGCGTGATGAGATATCAGGAATTTGTATCCTGGTGCAGTTAAGAAGGCCCAGCTCATTCTGGTGAAATTCCCTGGGTTCAAATTTCAGCTCTGCTACTTATTAGCTCTAAAACCTGTAATGAGATTCTTAATCCTTTCATCTATTCATCTGTAAAATGGAAATAAAAATAGCACCTAATTCACAGGAAAGATGGGAAAATTCAAGGAAATAATATAGCTGAAATACTAATAAGCACATTGCCAAGCATTTAGGAACTTCTCAAATAGTGTTATTTTTTAGTGTAATAGGGGAAAGTATAAACTTTTCTTCAACAGCAGAAGTTTGGAAGAAATTTAGAAATGATGTGTCTCGGTTTTTTAGCTCCAATTTTACTTGTTCTTGCTTAACAGAAATGCCACCAGGGTGATTTCAAATTAACTAAGAGGTAGCTAGTTAATCTATAGCAGGTTCTCAAACTTGAAAGCTCACCACAAGCCCTAGAGAGTGTCATAAAAGAAAGACTGCCAGGCCCTAGTCCCAAGTTTTTGGTTCAGCAGGTCTGCAGTGTGCCTGGGGATCTGCATTTCTTACAAGTTCCCAGGTGATCCTGTGGCCACTGGTCTGGGACCTGCACCTGAAGAGCCACGGGTCTCTCCTCTCCTAGCCCCACCATTCCCACTGTCTTTCCAGAGCTTCACTCCCAACACCCCTCTGACCTCAAAATCTAACCCTGGCTGCCTCACTCATCACTCTTCCTATCACTCTCTCTGATGGCTTGTTGATAATAGGTGTCCAAACAGAGCTACCCAAAAAGGATCAGCCACTTTCAGACTTCACCATATCTGGGCCCTGAGCCCAGGAAAGCCAGACCCCATGGTCCATTAGAAATAGTCCCACTGATTCCTAGTTCTGTTGTGTGGGTTCCCTCAGAGATTTAGAGCCCTCACGTGCCTGGGAAGCAAGGGAGCGGAGCCTTATCTAATTTCCACCTGCCTGGGTCTCTGGTACCATCTTCCGCCTCCAGGATCTACTGTGTCTGGAGACTTGCAGAGGGTTATCCAGTGGACCCCATTCAGGAGGCAAAGAGACTGAAGAAAGAGGCAGACCGCTCCACCTTGGGCGGTGGCAGTTTTCACATGCAAGGGAATTTACAAGGCTTGTCTTGGGCACCAGCAAGACAGGTAGATCTCTGCACCCAGCTGCCGTGTCAAAATGGGCACTGGTCTCCCTAGAAAGAATGCAGCCTCTTTGTGACTCCCCACCATGAGCCATGAACTAAGCCCACAACTCGAAACAAGCCTGTAATCGCCACCTAAAGAAGAAAGAAAACAGCAAGTCCTAGAAAACAAAAATGAAACTAAGATTTGCTAAGCATGTACTCTGTGCTAGGCCTTTATGCTTTCATTTAGGTGGTTTATAGTGAAATTCTTAAAGTTTTGTTGGAAATAACAGGGATCCAGGGGGATTGAGAAGCCATGAGAAGTGATGGCTGCAGTTCACATGAGACCACTGGTGGTAATAATAATAATAATAATAACAACAACAACAACAATAATGCAAACACCAGCCTGCAAGCTGAGACAGGAGAGCTGGTCCTCCTGATTCAGAGTGAGAGGAGAGCTCCTGTGAGCCCCGGAGGGGCCCATTTCACGGCTGAGAGTAATTCCAGCTAAAATGTTAATGACCGAAAGTGGCACAGGGAAATGTGCGCTAGGAGGAGACGTCCCAGAGGGCAGAGACACATCCTGGTACGGGGGAGGCCATTCCTCTCCATTCCCAGCAGCTACAAGTGCTCAGGAATTTCCTACAGCATTTTCTTCTGACCATTCCAAGCCCGAATTTTTCCGATACCTCCACTGGGCAAAATATCCAGTTAACTGGCACATCTTGTTCCTTTCCATCCAGACAAATCTGCTTGTTAGCTGTCCATTCAATACATGTATTTTTTTACTTTGTTTTGAATTATCTGTTATGCTGATATCTTCCATCTCTGAATTACTCTTAAGTTCTTATAGCGAATATCCAAAAATTCAACTCTAACTTAATCTTTAGCTTCTTCCCTTCTCAAGCGGGCTTTTGAGGGTAGGGACCATATGTGGTGTTTTTCTTAACTATTTCCCACAGCATCTAGCACAGTGCAGGACCCATGGTCCACAGGTACTTGTGTGTATTGGGTTCACCAAAAAGTCCATGACATTTTTTTCCATAAAATAAAAGGCACATTTTTCATTTTCACCAATAATTTTATTGATTTGGACATACTGAGCATGTCAGCTACCCCCTGCTATTGGCTTCTAGTGGGTAGAGGCCAGGGGTGCTGCTAAACATTTTCCAATGCATTAGACAGCCCCACAGTGAAGAATTATTCGGCCAAAATGTCAATAGTACCAAGAAACTTTGCAAACCACACTTGACACATTCAGTCAGTTACAGCCCCTTCTCCATATATTGCACAAATCTTATTTTGGTTTTCAGTTGCATTTTTACCTTTTTTGAAATAAGGAAGCATAATATGCTGAAAATGTTGCATATGTTCTTCCATCTTCAATATTAAAATGGCTGCACAAAAATTCACCAATTTTGTTAAGTTTTCTTTTAAATGCACGCTGATATGACAGCTGTCACAATACAATCTAACAAAATTGTTTTGAATGAAGTTACAGACAACTGAGGTCTACTAGAGTCATTGTATGAATAAAACACAACAGACATTTTGGCCAACCCAATTTGTGCTGACGGGGGTAATTAATAAAGGAGGGGAGGGATACCCTAACAGGGGTGTCTAACTCTTTGGTGTCTCTGGGCCACACTGGAAGAAGAAGAGTTGTCTTGGTCCACACATTAAATCCATTGTGACATGTAACCACCAAAAAAATCTCAATGTTTTAAGTAGATTTACAATTTTGTATTGGGCCGCATTCACGGCCATGCTGGACTGCACGCGACCCCCGTGCCACAGATTGAACACCCCTGCAAAATGACTTTCTGAAGAGACCCCAGTTAGACTTACAACATGGGATATAACACCATTTCCCACGTTCTTAATCCATGGAATTAAATTCGGCACTGTCGCAGGCAATTTAGATTTATGTTGTAGCTTGACTCTGAGAATTGTTTTTGTTTAATGTTTTATTTCTTGTCAGTACTCACAGAAATTATTAACATTTTAAAAAGCAGGGAAAATGCAGTGAGACCAAAAACTATCCTGTGAGGATAAAGCCCTGTCATGGTCTCCCCTTGGACAAGGATATACAGGTTCGAACATTTTTTCATTTCCATTCTGTTAAGCTGACTGTCAGGTGATCATATTCATTCCCTGCATCGCTAAGGACTAGTGGCCTATTGAACTGAACACCAGCTTGTTCCAACATGTTAACCAAATGCATGTGCCGAGCTTTCATAGTTTCTTTCTGTCCTTTTTCCCCCTGACATTAAAGCATTTTAATGGAAATCCGGCTTCAAGCTTTACCACGGTCCAGACTCGGTGTAACACACGGCAGGAAGTTTGCCCGTCAAGTTAGAAGCTCATCTCTCTCCAGGGAATCGCCCAGAACCTGACACTAAAGGGAGGGGCCCCATCGTGGGGTCTCCCAGAACACACACCTGCTGGGATCGTCCTCCCCACAAACACACCAGTACCTACGTTGAAGGGGGAAGAGCCATTGCATTGTTTTCCTGTGCACACAATATGCTCCTGAAAGGCAAGCCAGAAGGAAGAATGCTGATAATGCTAATCATGTACAAAATGATAATAAACTCAAATTTATAACATTAATAGCAATGAAAGCTAACATCTGTTGCATACTCAACACGCACCAAGTTCCATGCTAGATGCTCTATATAAAAATGAGATTTTAAAGGAGCTATGCTCGTGGTTGTTTTGTTCTGTTCTGTTCCACTGGGGGCGAGAAGGACTTACTTGATTTTTATGTTACAACTGCACCCGTTACGTCCTGTGGGGTTCCTCCGTACCCACGGGGTGGTAAAGAGCCTTACCAGGATTCTAGACTTACCCCTTCACTTTCTTAACAGCAGTCAGTCTCCTGCCGGTTCTCAAAGACTGGATCCTTTTTATTTTAAAATTATAAACTCACGTTAAAACCGAAGCGCTCTGCTCTGCAGGGTGGATATGACATCCCAGCCACTGAAGGGGTAAGGCCCTGGTCCGCTCTCACCCACTTGGCCCTCACCCTACCCTGTGCTTTGTGCCCTGTGTTGGGGTCAGGAGGAGGAAAAGAGGAGGCAGGTCTCCGCCTTGATGGCCCTGAAGTGTGGTGGTGTGCCCTCCCTCTGTCCCGACTTCTCTGGGGTGTTCTCTGTGTGAGAGGTGTTCAAAGGCTTCACTACCTAAAGGGTATCCTCTTGTCTCCCCCCCACCCTCGACACCCCCACAAAGTGGACAGCAGGAGGGCTGGGATGAAGCTGTTGGCTAAACTCTACAAAGAAGGGCTGACCCCAGGGCTAATTCTTCTTTGAATCTGAATCCAGGGTGCAGACTAATGGCCTTTGTTCTCTGTTCACACCTGTGCTACATTTCCAGGGAAAAAATAAATAAGAAGACCAGTAGGCATCCTATCACACAGCCATTATTCCACTTAATACTCACTCAAATCACTTCTATGAAGGAAATATCATTAACCCTATTTTATGGATTCGGAAATTGCTGATTTAAAATAAAATAGAAGCCCTCTGACCAGCATGATTATGACCAGTTGTTCACTGATAATCAGAGCTGGTTTTCTAGTAGCAATGAATATCCCTGGATCTTAGTTTCTTAATATCATTCTCTAAAAAACAGGAAACCACTTCTTGGGAAAAAATGGTTGCTTCCATGGCTGGGACAGTGAAAATATATAAAATGAGCCTAGAAAATCTTGTAGTGAGAAACCAAGAAAGTGATCAAATAAAAACCAAAAAGTTGGGGCTGTGTCAAAGTGACACCAGGCAATTTTAGAGTATTTTAGAAATTGGCATTTACTAATCAGCACCCTCATAAAGCGGAAACGAAAATCTGCCTGTGCCGCTGGTATAATTTTGGCAACAATACAATCTGGGTTCTAGGAACATAGTTTTGCCTGAGATAACTGGTCTAGAGGTTTAGAATTGATTTGTTTTCTACATTTGGGCCTGATTTGTGCCCTATATTGCTTTATATGCTTTATATCAATATGTCACAGAATATGGTGTGATCTCTTTGCCTCAAAATCACACAGGGTGTTGTTTAGAAAGCAGATTACTGAATTCCAGTGACGGATGATAGTGATGATTGAACAACCAAGTGAATGTACTTCACTGAACTGTACACTTAAAAATGATTGAAGTGGCTAATTTTATGTTTTGCATATTTTACCACAAAAAATAAAAAATTATAAAAGTGAGTTATTAGATCCAATGAATGAATGAATGAATGAATGAATAAGAATCTGACAGAACAGTGCATTTTCATAGTTCTTCCCCAGGTATTTCTTAGGCAACCTGGTTTGGAATATATTACATTACATTGCCAACAAATACAAATTATTTTCTTGTGTGACTGATTAAGGGGGACTCTACTCTATATTTAGATTATACACAAGGCTGACTCACAAAGTCAAATGTCTCAGGAGGCTAAGACCCAAAACAGAATGTCTACCACTAGTACCTAAAAATATTAAAGCTTTATAAGTCCTCTTTTGAAAAAACATCACTTTATAGAAAGAGCCTCCTATACTTGTCCCTTACTTCATTTCTGAAGTTTATGAGGAATCATAAAAAAGTATAAAACCTATCAAGTAAAAATGCAACATAAATTATCAGCAGCATGACTGCAGGCACCCAGCACGCCCCTGTATGATGTTGGCCAAACGTTCATGGGAAATGTTCTCAATAGGAACAAAGCCATTCCAAAGCTTGCCACCTACTCAGATCGCTGTCATGAGTGCCACCTGAGCAGTGGTTTGTTGAATTGAATGATCATCAGCAGAGGTTTGCTGAATTGACTGATTCAAGCTTTTCTGAATGCACCTGATAGAGACAGACTACCATACAAACCTAGCATCTATTTTAAATGATTGGCAACCCTGAAATGGTACTGAGGCCTTATTATTCTTCATCAAGAATATAGTCGAGATTCCATAAGTTTAAACTTCCACTAAGCTTAACTTCTTCAGTCTGCTGAAGAGACCAATCTGTCTGTCAATGTGTGGCTAGAAAAAGTGGCCTCAGGCCATACATGAAGGTGGCTGGTAGCCCAGGGCTCCAAATCAAAAGTTTTCAAAGGTAACATAGGAAAATATTCTGCAACTCGGAGGCAGGTTACCACTGAGAGTGAGGTCATTGGCAGAGTGGAAAATATATTGCTCTGGAAAGCAAAATGATGAGACTATTCAAAACATACAAATGGACAGTTACTTGACATCCATGAAGGTCAATGCAGGAGCTGAAGATAAACTGCAGAGATGTGAGTCAAGGGAAGCAAGTGAATAGAGGCATCATTTACAGACACAAGGAAGTGAGCAGAGGGTGAAATCTTGGGTATAAAATTAATAAGCTTGTTTAGAAAGAGAAAATAAAAGGATAGTTGCCAGGGACTAGGGGGAGAAGAAAGAGAGAAGCTGTTGTTTGATGTGTGTAGAATTTCAGTTTGGCAAGATGAAAAATTTCTAGAGCTCTGTGAAGAATGTTTCTGTAGTTAACACTACTGCACTGTGCACTTAAAGATGGTTAAGAGGGGTAGATTTTATGCTATGCATTTTGTGCCACAATAAAAATAATAACCTTGTACAGATTGACTTCAGGACAAGATGTTGCCTTTCTTCATTCAACACATTGATCTTAATTCATAACAGAGTTCTAAGAAAAATAAACAATTTTATATCATTGTGATGTTACAGGAGTAAACACTTAGAAAAATAAGTGTCCCCCCCCCATCATTGGCAAATGTATTGAGTATCCACAGAGGCACGACTACATATTTAGTAATATCAGCTCTAGCATATTTGACAGATGACAATCCTGCAAGGTAAACACTTCAAAGATCATAATTTTAAAAATAATTTTTTACCATTTGTCTGGAAAAAATTACAACTCATCCTGGGCAAGTGGTTTAAGTTGGCCTGAAATAAGAAGCCACTCTAAACTAATGAATCCTCTCAAGCATCTCATCCTACTTCCAACAGATGCCTTGATTGAAAAATACTCATGGCACCGTTTCAAATATGTTTAGTCACTAAACAAAAAAATATTTGTGAAATAAGAATATGCGAGAGTAAGAACCCATGCCTCTATGCTACTATGCAACTTCCAGAACCATGCTTGTACAGAACCATGCTACTTCCAGAACCATGCCCCTGTGGAACCACGCTCCTGTGCTGCCTGTCACTCACCATTTGGTACCAGAACCATGCTTGTACAGAACCATGCTACTTCCAGAACCATGCCCCTGTGGAACCACGCTCCTGTGCTGCCTGTCACTCACCATTTGGTAAAGTTAAACCCTTTGCTTCAAAAACCTCAATATGTCAATAAAATATCAGGAAGATAAGATAACAATGGCAGAGGATATCATTATTTTATTTTTCTGATACTTTATTTTTCTGCAGTTTGCAGCCTGAGGTCCAAAAGGTAGAATGTTATTACTACTATCAGTCAATAGCTATGGACACTAGAAAATTCTCGATAGAGTTATATGGCAGAAGGAATGATCGAGACTGGTCCCTGGAGGGCTTTTAGGAAAGCTTAGAGAGAACGTCTGTGTAAAGTGATATTGCGGAGCCTGCCCAGAAGCCCAAGTGAAAGGTGTGGTGTTTCAAGACATAGTTCTTCTAATTCTTGCTATTCCATTTCTACAAAATGAGACAGAACTGTTGACTTTCAGAGCTGAAGAGGACTTTAGAGACTATTATTCCAATCCTCCCACTGGATGCTAAGGAGACCGGGGCCCACGCCAGTGAATCAACTTGCCCGAAGTCCTTGGCCCAGAGATACCACATCTCTTGATTCACATTAGTTCTGCATTCTCAGTGTCAACTCCCCCAAGCCAAACTGAGTATATGATTTTGGAGTGGAGCTCAGACACCAAGATTCCAAGAAAAATCCTTACAGCAAGGAAAGAGTTCAGGACATACAGTGAGCATACCAGGTCTCACGGGGCCCTCCTATCACACACTGTGGACCAGGCCTCCTAAGGAAGCTTCTGTCCAGTGCTTTTAAAATCAAGCATTGTCTTAAATCTTTCAAGCATCATGAGTAACAGCATCTAAACATACATGTAGTAAAATAGAGTGTGTCCTGCTCTAATTATATCCTAACGAATGTCTCTACATTCTCATTTTTATTCATGAACTTTATGGGTAGGAGATCATTATACAGACACCAAAAGTCTACAGAGAGAGAGAGAGAAAGAGCTGGAAACCATAAAAAACCTTTTAGCCCATTAAGTTTATTCCAGAAATATAATTTAAGAAATTCATAAATAGAAACTATAAGCCATAAATTTCTAGCAATGGCTACAAAAGTTACCTACAAATGTAT
>VMDR010007408.1:0-40702 GCA_007922815.1 Macrotus californicus | reverse complement strand
TTTTTTTTTTTTTGGCGTGCAAGCAGGGTTTATTAGTGATCCGTTGTCCTGGACGAGGACAGGTCTTCTGAGATGGGAGTGAAAGGCAAGAGCACCAGGTCCTTTGTCCTGAGGACTTACATAGTTGGTGGGATGGGGGAGAACAGGTTACATGTTGATTGACGGGTAAAAGTGGTGTCAGCTTCCACAGGGGACGTGACCACCCAAACGTAGGCATGTGTGGGGGTTGTTAGCCTGAATCCTTGCTCACTTCAGACCCCATTTGGTCATCTTGTAAAGTAGATACATGACAAGAGGCAGTTAAAGTTGAGGCAGCTTCCCAAAGTTATCTATGGGCTTTTTCTGTAAGCACTGGAGACCTTCTCATAAAACTGGGTAGAGGAAAGCATTTAGCCCAGTTTGTTTTATGGGCTCTTTCCTTGAGTGCTGTGGACCCCCTTCCATCTTCTAGGCCTTGGGATGAATAATTTGAAAGCCTTTCTTTCCCAGATAGTGGAAACAATACCTAGAATTTCAACGTGTTAGCATGGTGTTTCCTATGATGTTGGAACATCTGGCAATATAATTGGACCAGGCTCAGGACTGCTGAGTTAGCAGGTGACACGTGTCTTCCTTGTCGTCCCTGCCTTGGCTTACCATCTATCCTACCTAACACACCAGTGCAGGCAGATGCTTTGGGACTTTGGGCAGGTTACTTCTCTGTGCCTACATTCCTTATATGAATAATAAGACTAGTAATACAATACCTACCTGATGCTGGCTACTGTCACAAGGTTTAAATGAGCTCTTAAGGTTATTTTTCTAACGAGCAGTGAATGTTGAATTTACTGAGTGCCTTTTCGGAACTTGTTAAGAAGGACCATTTTTTTCCTTTGACCCATTTCTGTGCTGAATTATGATTCTGTATGAGATGTAATGATACAGATTTTAATGAGACGTGGCAGCTTTTCCTTTAATTGTGTTTTGGTGGCCATTACTTAAAATCTTGACTGGTCAGTTTCTCCAGAGAAGGATCATGTACATGCCAGCTTGTGGTAGGCAAGCCGCCTGCGGCACTCTGCGGGCAGGTTGCCCTCTGGCTCAGTAGCTCTGAGGCGTCAGCTCTCCTCCTCTGCAGGCAGTGACCTGGCTGTAGGGTTGGGGGAAGCTCTGCAGATCTAGCTGCCCTTTCTAGAGACCTCTAACATCAACTGTGCTTCTGCTCGCACCTCTCACCCCACCAGGGTGCCTCCAATTCCAGAGCTATTGGGAGATTCTGTGGCAAGAATCCACTTTCTCCTCATTAGTGACATCCCCTTCCCCCCACAGCCACTAAAGTTTCAGCACTCTAAGTCCAACACCCTTCATATGTCAGCCCACCTTCTCCCAAAAATACGACTCCATTTCTTGGCCGCCATCCACTCTCCGTGCTTTCTCTCAATATGTTGACTTCACAGGTATACCTTTTGTCTATCAGCTGAGTGCCGACCCCAGCAGGAGTAGAGATAAACACCCATCCACCATGTTGTGCGGAAGCACTGCTATGAATTGAGCCCTTTATCAATATTAATGATTCGCTTTGTCCCATTTAGTGTTTTTTTCCCTTGAATTCTACTTCTTTTGTCATTGATATCATGACTCTAGCTTTCTTTAGACTGGTATTTTCCTGTTGTATCTGAACCTCTCCATTTGCATATAACATGTTTCTGTCCCCATGTTCAGGGGTGGTCTCATAAACACGGATATAACTAGGTTTTATTTGTTTATTGTTGCCATTTTAAAATTATGGTAGTATTTAGCCTATTTCCAATCATTTTTAATATTAGTACAATCAGTTCTGCTTCTATACTTCTACAATTTTTGCTATTTTTTTTCTTGCTTTTCTTTTCCTGCCTCTTTTATTACATGAGCTACATTTTCTTTGCTTTTTTTATTTTCTAGTGCTTTGGAAAGTATGTGTCCAGTTTTTAATTCCTCATTTTACATTTCTATGGCTGAGAAAATGAGTGCCTTTTGGTAAACAGTCTTGTGTACCCCTCCCTCCCCTTGTTTCCCTATTGCCAACCTGTCAGTCTTTGTCAAGTCAAGCTAGGATTTCAGATTTGATTTATCAACTTTTTTATATTTTTCAACTTTATTGAGGTATAAGTTATTAATTTTTATATCTTATTTTAAAGGAAATTTTGATATTAGAAGTTAAATTGTTTGTTGTCTGGACTCAGAGCTTTCTTCGATCCCAGTCACCACCCTTCAAAGCACAACTTGCTCATTCTTCAGTTCTTCCACACCATCTCTCAGGTCATGGAACTTTTTGGAGAGGAAGGTGGAATGCTTTTCAGCTGTTGCATGTCTTGTAATTCTTCGCTTTGCCTTCACAAGCACATTGGCTAAGTACTAGGTATGGGGAGTCACAAACGTTTTTCTCCAAAACTCTATGGGTAATCTGTGTTTTTCTAGCATTTAATTATGCTACAAAGTCCTCATCTGGCCTGAATTTGTAGAAAAGTTATTTGCTTTATCCATCCTGGATAAAGGATATAATACTTATAGAACTTTTGCATTTTGTATATGTTATAGACTGTTTGCCCTTATGCATGTTTGTATAGAGAGATGATGAGTGGATGGATGGATATAGGTTTTATTTTGTTCTGACTAAGCTGACTTTTTGGTCTGCCCAATAGCCATCTTCTGTCTCTGGAAATGTCTCTTTAATGAAATCTTTGCCTGCAGCTTTGTTCAATCGGTTTCAGGTTTTTTCTCCAAAAACACTGCACACTACACATGCCTGTGACTACTTTGTCTTCCATGTGGCTTTCTGACCCATCAGTTCCATCTTGTAGACTCATACTTGAGAAGTGCAAGCTCAGGCTCAAGTTTGTTCTGATTAGTACTTTCTACGTCACTGATTTTACTCTTTACTGCTCTCTGTATGATTTACTATGCACTTTTATTATTGTTTTTTGAAGGGAAAATTAAACCTGATTTATTTTTTAAAACCAGACCACTAGGAAAATGTCTCATAGTCCTGAAACAGCAAGCAGAAAGGGTATATTACCATTTCAAGGACCATATTTTGCCATGTATAATGTGCACCCGTGTTTTTGGTCCAAACTTTCAGGAAAAAAAATCTTTCATTTTAATTTTTTAATTCAATTATTTATTTATTCATATTTATAAACAAAAAACCAATTCTCGTATTCCAGAGTATTATTTTGCATATGGATGTCATTATTGCTTTCTAGAGTTACATTTTAACACATAAATATAAATAAAAGAATTTAAAAATTAATGTAGAGACAGAATTAGTACTGCCCATGCATAATACACATCCTTATTGTTCCCTCGAAAACTTGGGCAAAATAGTGCCCATTACACACGGCAAAATACATAGTAAGTTGGTAAAAAAAAAAAGCAACAACGTCCTTATGGAGATGGTAAGGTGCCAGAGCTGGGGCTGGAACACTGCGTGTTGCAAAGCCCCCAGGCAATAGTGGTGTTTGGTGCTGGCGGAGGGTGGGGGGAGGGAGGCAGCTCCTCTTTTGCTCTAAAGGAGCCACAGCCCCCTGAGTTGCTTACTTGTTCCACCTTGACCTTCCTGTTGCCAAACGATTGTCTCAGCAGGGCTCTCTTATTTCAGGGGGCTAAGTAAGCAATGCTGGGTCTAGCTTTCATTCCTGAAAACCAGGTTTTTTCCAAATCCAGTACTTTATAACTCTCTTAGTTAAGCAGCCAACAGTTCCTCTCTCGTTGCTCATTCCTGGATATTGGTATGCAGCGCAATCAAAGCCCCCTCTCCCTTCAAGGGAGAGTACCATGGCAAGATGGCCCTGTCTCTCTGCTGCAGACAGCCTCAGGGCCCACCCCAGCAGCCAGTGAGAGGGAAGGTCTGCTTCCCATGCCCAGTGTGACACTGTCTCTCATGTTGTTGGAGGGTCTCCAAGCTGAAAGATGACATGTGTGAGAATTTAGGAAGTGAGCGTCTACATCTTGATGGACAGAAACAGATATCCAAAGGAACCTTTCAAAGTTCTGATCCAAACTACTTCTTCCAGCTCCACATCTTCAATCAACTTCATGCCCTTGTATGTAAAACAAAACCAAGGAACACAAATACCCAGAAACCATTTTTCCCTTCCTAAATTAGTGACCTCATAGATTTTGTTTTGCAGCTCATGAAAAATGGTATGATGATGCTTCTGGTAAACAGGAGGTCAGCAACACACAGACACCTCTGCCCACCTTCCACCAGGTCCCTGGCAGGTGAGAGGAGCCTGCGAGCCTGTTGACAGGCTCAGAGGGTTCTGGCTTGGTTTGAGGGAAGTACCTGCTGCCAGGATAAGCATCTGCCACATAAAATTTAGGCTCTCAAAATTCCCTGACCCAAATTTTAGCACCAGTTTTTTCCATTTCACTTTCTAGGGTTAAGACCTAAAAGAATCCGTGTCCAGAGGCAAGTGACACATGCCTTAACCTTGCTGCCAACCTTAATTTCTCCATTCACAAACTTGGCTTAAAAGACCCAAATTCTCATTTTTTTAAATATATTTTATTGATTATGCTATTACAGTTGTCCCATCTACCCACCCCCCACCCTGCACACCCCTTCCCCCCACACTCCCCCTCTTTAGTTCATGTCCATGGGTCATATATATGAGTTCTTTGGCTTCTACATCTCCAATACTATTCTTAACCTCCCCCTGTCTATCTTCTACCTACCATTTATGCTTCTTATTCCCTGGACCTTTCCCCCTCTCTCCCCACCCACTCCCCTGATGATAACCCTCCATGTGATCTCCACTTCTGTGATTTTGTTCCTGTTCTAGTTGTCTGCTTTGTTTGTTTTAAATTGATTCCTGCCCTCGGCCTCAATGGCCAACGGCAAAGGCTTCTGTTCTGATCGGGTAAGAGCGACTCCTTCGTCTTCTTGGTCACGGTTGGAATGATGTTCACATGGTATCCACAATGAGTACCCACACACTTGGTCACACAATTCTCCAGCTGCCGTTCCACGTGAAGCTCTTTATTCCCTGCACCTATTGAATACTTGGCTTTGTCATTGCAACGCATGGTGCTCTAGGACACGCAGTCCTGGAACTTCTCCAGCTCACTGGTAACCAGGGCCTGGGCTTGAACCAGGGCATGTGGCAGGGCTCAGTGAATGTTTTGCATGATCGCCTCACAACAGCACCTGCTGCATGGACACCTCACAACCCACCTGTGGAATGGATGCCTCACAACCCACCTGCTGCATGAACGCCTCACAAACCACATGCTGCATGGTCACCTCACAACCTACCTGCTACAGGGACACCTCACAACAGCACCTGCTGCATGGACATCTCATAATCCACCTGCTGCAGGAACACCTCACAACAGCACTTGCTGCATGGACATCTCATAATCCACCTGCTGCAGGAACACCTCACAACAGCACCTGCTGCATGGACATCTCATAATCCACCTGCTGCAGGAACACCTCACAACAGCACCTGCTGCATGGACATCTCACAATCCACCTGCTGCATGGACACCTCACAACCCACCTGCTACAGGGACACCTCACAACAGCACCTGCTGCATGGTCGCCTCACAACCCACCTGCTACAGGGACACCTCACAACAGCACCTGCTTCAGGGACACCTCACAACACCCGGCGCTGCACCACAACAGGAGGCCCTGCATCTTCCAGATATTCTCTCTCTCCAGACTTTTCACCATGGAGTCCATGGCCTCCTGCGCCCGGAGCTGCTGCAGGTCCGCCCTGGCAACCCCACGGTGTGCTGCACCACAATGGCACCCACATCGACTCTGCGCCTGGGCACTAACGCGTTTTTAGATTCTCTGCTACAGCATCTTAACTTGTCCATACCTGGTTATGTCTCATCCTGTTGTTTTCTCATGCAAGCTTACGCTCACCTCTTGACCTGCTGCTCAGACGTCCCCTCGGGGGTTCCTCTGAGCATGTGGCTCCCTCCTGACGCTTGCTTTCCTCTTCTTTCACACGAGTTGCAATTGTACCTTTATGTGTGTGTCTATTATGTTGTCTACCTGACGAGAGGCTTCACGAGGACAAGCGCTTCATCTGGTTTATTTAGAGCCATGACTTCAGTGCCTGGCACAATGGCTGGAAAATGGTAGGTGCCTAATAATTACTTGTTGAATGAGTACATGCTCACAATACTCTGGCTTGGATTCCCTTTGGCTGTTCCCATGCTGTTTTGAGCCAGTTTCTCAAACATTCATCACTGAAGGATCACCTTTTTACGACATTCAGGTACCATTTTTCCATCATTCACTTAGTATTTGTCTTCAGATCACTTCACATTTTCTATGTTCCCTACGTCTGTCTCTAAGCCTCATCCTAGCAACGAAATCTGGAAATAAAAGTCCTGTCCTAGCTCCAATTTTCTAAAATGCATTTAAATGGAGACATAACTGTAAGGAATTGTACGTGAGATCCACGCATCACTTGCTCCCCAGATGCTGCGTGACCACACTTTGGGGAACCCTTTCTGAAGAGCTCAGGCTGTAACATTTCCTGAAGAAGCCCAGGTCTTCCAGTTTCAGGCTTTGGTTCCTTCCCCTGTTATTCATTTGATCAGCATGAATCATTCCCTGGGGCCGCCTGCAATGGGATGGCACAGTGACAAGGACTGCAGATACCACAGTCAGCAAGGAAGACACCATTCCTTCCTGATGAGCTTGCAGACAACTGGGCGGAAGCCAATGGATTCAATAGATGTGAGAGATACTTACAGACTGTGCTTAGAGCTACGAGGGGAATAAACCAGGGGGTTAGAGTCACATTTCAGAGTGGTGACATTTGAAGAGACCTGAGGATGAGAAAGACTGGGCTATGGAAAAAGCCAGGGGAAAGTTTTCAGGCAGAGAGAACAGCACAGGCCTGGAGACAGAAAGGGTACGGCTGGGAGATTCAAGAGTGTCTGCTCATCTTGCCAGGCAACCTGAATGCCTTCCAGAATGGAAATGCAGAGTGGGGTCGTCCCACATCATAGCCCGGACACTAGTTCAGATTTGTGCAGATTAAACAGGCCTTGGACCCTGAAGAAGTATTGTTGACTGAACAACCATACACGTAGGTTTGGAACGGGCCTGGATGGTATGTGAGCACCTGACTCCTGGTGCTTGGCACAGCCCACTGCTCTTCTTGCTCCCTGCATGATCAGCAAGCCAGCGCCTGCTAACTCTCTGCAACCATGGAGCTTAATGTGTTCTGCTACACCTGCATCTGCGGGAGACACAATGGAAAAGACTGCAGTCAGTGGCTGACTTCTCCCAGGGAGGCAACAGGGAATGGCAGAGGGACAAGCAGGTGTTCACTCCCACAGCTGCAGTTGGATCACCTCCCACTAGGGGGCACTGTTTTGCTGCAGGAAGTGGGACAGGTTTGCAGACCTTCTGCACAACCTCTCAGCCCTGGGGACAGGGAATGTGAGGTTGAAAAGCTTGGTATTAAAAATAAACTCATGTAGCCCTGGCTGGTGTGATCCAGTGGGCTGAGCATCAGCCTGCAATCCAAAGGGTCACCCGTTGGATTCCCAGTCAGGGCACATGCCTGGGTTGTGGGCCAGGTCCTTAGCTGGGGGTGCACAAGAGGCAACCCACACATTGATGTTTCTCTCCCTCCCTTTCTCCCTCCCTTTCTCTAAAAATAAATAAATAAATAAATAGATTAGATAGATAAATAAATAAATAAATAAAATCTTTAAAAAAGGAAAGTTTGCTGATGCCTGGTAAGTATTCAGCTACACCTGTGGGTGGGATGGGTGAGGGGACTGACAGGTCCTTAGAGTAGGTAGAGTCTTCTACAGGTAGGCACTACGGGCAGGGAGCCCAGGAGGTGGGGGAGGTCCACAGGCTAGGAGAATGGCCTCAGAAAACCATTGGACTGGCCAGCTCCATCGTCTGCCTGGGGCTGGTCCACGTGGAAAACTCTATGTGTTGATAGCACGATATTGAATGGTTCTACGTTCTCTATGAAGCATGAAGTGGACTCATCTGGTCAGAGGGACAGGAAAGGGCAGGCTTTGGTCATTTGCAGAGAGCAGAGAAGGTCTGAAATGGTGCACAGGGGAAGAGGGAGTTGGCAGCAGGAGCATGGCAGGATTGCTGGCTCTGCTGAGGCCCCTGGTATTGGGGATCGGGTGTTGGTAGTGGACAACCTGCCATTTTCAGATGGTCTCCAGCAGCACCAGATCCCCTAAGGCACCACTTGGTACCATCACCAGTAGCCTTGGCACTACCTGGTAGTCCCCAGCTACCATCTTGATCCCTGATGTTGATGTCACTGGGGAGTGTCACACAAGAGCCAGAGGCACTTAGAATGGATGCGAGAAAGTCGAGCCTAGTGAGAGAAAAGCCCTGCGCTGCTCCCTACAGCTGACCGTGAGTGAGGGACCTTGGTGGGTCCTGAGTGGGATGGGACAGATGTCAGGTGAGACCGGGTAGGAGGATACCAGTTGGATTTGGTTACAGACCAGATGTGGGCAGCTGGTGGGTGGCGAGGCCATTCACTGACACATGAGATGAAAAACCTCAGATACCACAAAAAAGGTGAGGTATTTGGGGGTGTACTCAGAGAGCTGCTTCTGAGGGGGAGGGAGTGGCAGGCAGATGTGACAAGTTGAGGACGGATGTAAGGAAAAGAAGTGGAGGCTTTGAGAACTTTGGAAAGAAAATGAGGCATATAGGGCTGTAGCAGGGGAAGGGGAATGGTTGGGTGAGCGGCTTTTTGAGAATCAGAAAGACTTAAACAGCACAGCATGTGACTAAAGACAATAGCTATATCACATATTTGAAAGTTGCTGGGAGAAGAAGTCTTAGAAGTTCTGATCACAAGGAAAAGAAATTTTAACTGTGTAGTGGTAGATATTAACTAGACTTATTGTGGTGGTTATTTTGCAATATTATTCAAATATCAAACCATGTTACTCATACCCTTTATATGTCAATTATATTTAATAAATAAGTAAACAAACCAAAAAGAAAAAGAAGAACTAAATTAGGTAGAAAAAGAGGAACCCACGAACGGGTGCAGCGCTTACTGGTTTACATGGGACCCGCCCATGGTTATCCGGCCAAACACTCCCAACAGCCAGGTGAAGTCTGCACTATCAGCATCTGCTCAGAGCAATGAAGAAACTACTATGAAAGTCACAAGGCCGAGAAATGGAAAAGCTGGACTCAGATCTGAGTTTTCTGAATTCAGATCATCCACGGTTCCTCACCCAGCATCAATGAACCAATTCCATTTAATGCAATGAACACCAACGGACAAGGCCCTCTATGCCAGTGTTGCCAGGATACCCTAAGGCCTTGTGACTCCAAGTGTGGTCCACGGACCAACAGGTCAACCACAGTGAGCCTGTTAGAACTGCAGAACTTCAAGCCTTCTCCCAACAAATGCAGGATCTGCATTTCAAAAAGACCCAGGCATTTAAATGTGTGTTAAAGTGTGAGATGCTCTGACTTAAGGGACCCACTCCAGAGAAAGGGGAGATAGGCTTACATGTGGGGAAGGAGCTCAGCCCAGACTGAGAAAGAAGGCGAGGGATGCAGTCACCCCCAGAAGATGCCCTGATAGTGTCCCCATGTCAGGCCTGGCTAGCTGCACATGGCGCCTGAGAAACTGAGGTCCAGTTGCCTGGAAACGGGTCAGAGCTGCCTGTGCAGCAGCAAAAACCATTCAGTCAACACCCAGGACCATCTCTCCCAGCCTCCTCCCTCCTTTCCAAGCACGGCTTTCAGAGAAAGGAGCCAGATTGTCCATCTCCCACATCCTTGCTTCCCACCTGCACTGCAGCCCCTCACAACCCCTCCAGACTGGTACCAAGAGGGACTTTTAAACAGTTTTTCTTTTTCTTTTTTTTTTTTTAAAGAGAGAGAGGGGAAGGGAGGGAGAAAGAGAGAGAGAGAGAGAAACATCAATGTGTGGTTGCCTCTCACATGCCTCCAACTGGGGACCTGGCCCACAACCCAGGCATGTGCCCTGACTGGGAATCGAACCAGTGACCCTTTGGTTCTCAGGCCCTTGCTAAATCTACTGAACTACACCAGCCAGGGCTCATTAGCTCATTTTTTGTAACTACAGAGAAAACATGCTCATGGTGGGGGTGAGGGGGGAGTCTGATGAGTGCAGGAATGTAAAGATAGAAATTAAGTTCCATTCTGCTCTATAGTCCAACCCAGTCCCCCAAGATCATTCTCCAGAGGTAATCGCTGGTAACAGTGTATTGTGCATCCGTTTAGAGATTGCGTATCCACTTAGAGATGGTTTGTGCATATCTATACTAGCACATGTGTGCGTACTGTGTATGTAAATGGCACATATGGAACTCTGTTGTGCAACTTTTTCACACTAACTAATACATTTAGCACTCCTTTCTGTGAAAATAAATATCTGTAGATCCACCTCATTTTCTAACATCCATGTAATCATCTTTCGTCTGGCCTCACTATGGATTTATTTAGCCAACCTCCTGCTGACAGACAGGTAGGTTGTTTCTGGTCTCTTTCTAATACAAACATTGCTTCAGTAGTTAGGTCAATGCCAGCGGCTGTAACAAACCTGGAGATAAAAAAAAAAATGTACTTCTTTCTCATCATAGTCCAAGGGCTGTTTCCTTGTGTCCCTTCTGCCTTTTGGACCCACTCTCTTCTGGGGCCACAGAGTTCCCTGTATTCAGCTTGTACAGCGATCTTCAACAGGTGTGCCACAGGAATTTTAAAACATGCACTTGAGTATTTATTCAGGGGCGCTGACCTCTTTTCCCTTACATTGTCAAATAAAAAAAATTAACAACAGCCAACACAATAGCTGTCCAGTATGAATGAATCGAAATTACACCTTTTTTTTTGTCAAATTGGCAAAAAATACATTTTTAGGTGTGCTGCAGAACGTTAGTAATTAGTTTGTGTGCCATGAGATGAAAAAGGTTGAGAATCGCTGAGCCAGGGGACAGAAGAGACCGTGAAGCGGGCACTCCCACTTTGTGAGTGCCTTGCCCTGGAGGTAACACACTGCACTACTCACTGGCCATGGTGCCAACCAACACATCACCCCACACGGATGCAGGGGTTGCTGGGAAACGCAGTCCTCGGCTGGGCAGCTGCCTTGTAGAAACAGAGCGATACCCAGTAGGGAGGAGCAGGGGTCTTTGGTGGACGTCTCCCCATCTCTGCCACAAATGCTGCAACAAACGTCCCCACTCACAGTCTTTGTGCGCCAGCACAAACAAGTTTCCAGAAATGACCCTGTGAGGTTAAAGGGTACATACGTTTTACGTGTGGGTAGATACTATCGAATTACCTTCCTTAAAGACCGCATTGATATATGCTGCTACCGACATTAAAGAGCAAGTGCTACACACACTTGCAGCAACAGCTGTGATTACAGGTGAATCATGTCTTTCATGATAGGTTTTAATTTGCATTTCTTTAGTTTCAAGAGAGAGGGAGTACCTTCTCATTTATGTATACTCCACTCATAGTTCTTTTTCTATTGACTCTTCTCATAGCCTGTGTTCCTGTTCTACCAGCTGGTTCTTTTTCTTATTAATTTGCAAGAACTTTGAAAAATACATTTAAATACATGTGTGTGTGAATGTGAAATTATCCTTTGTTTCTGCAAATACTTTTCCAGCTAGTCATTTTCTTTTTATTTTATTTACCATATCCTTCTATCCCAGAGACATGTTTGTTATGTGCTCTTTCTGGTCTTTTCTCCACGATTTTTGTCTCGTGCTGAGAAAGGCTGTCCTTGTGCCAAGACTTGCTTGACATTTTCGTGTCACCTTCTGGTGCCAGAGTCACACTTGAATCCAGATCTTGCAACTTGCTGTGTTGCTTTGGTGACTGGCTTTCGTTTTGCTTGTCCCAGGTTCCTGAGCCCACACACAGGACTGGTGACAGTGCCTGCCCCACTGAGTCGGTGTGAAGATGGCAAGGTGGCTATGGCCCAGCCGCTGAGAGCTGGTGGCTTGTTTGTGTCCAGGACGTCAATGCCATGTCAGCTTGAGCTGCTATTAAACAAATGCCATAGACTGAGTGGTTTAAACACAAAAAATTTGTTTCTCACAGTCTGGAGGCTGAAAGTCCAAGATCAAAATGCCAGCCGACGTGGTTCCTGGGAGAGCTCTTTTGTTGGTTTGCAGAGATGGCTGCCTTCTCGCTGTGTCCTCAAATGGCAGAGAGGGAAGGGTTGTATCTCTGTGTCTCTTCTTATGAGGGCGCTAAGCCCATTCCTGAGGGCTCCATCCTTGTGACCCCTCCCAATGCCATCACGTCGATGTGTGAATTCGTGGGGGAACAGAGGCATTCAGTCCCTAGCAGACTGTGTGTGTGGCTGCCATAGGCTGTGTGCCCATTTTCTGTAAAGATATATGCCATGATGAAGTGATGCACTACACATTGTGAAATGATCACCACAATCAAGTCAATTAGTATATCCATCACCTCACACAGTCACTGTTTTTAAGACCTAGTCTGTCAGCAACTTTCAAGTATGTGAATGCAGTATTCTCAACGACAGTTGCTCATGCCATACGTCAGACCCAGCGATGAGGTCATTCATCTCCTAACTGCGAGTCTGCACCCTGTGACCAACATCCCCACTTCCTCCCCCCCCAAGCCCTGGCAACCAGCACTGCCCTCTCCAGCTGAGCTCCACATACAGACTCCACATATACATGAGATCACATACTGTGTGTGTTTCTGTGTCTGGCTTATTTCACTCAGCCGTGGAAAGAAGGAAACCCTGCCATTTGCAACAGTGTGGACGAGCCTGGAGGGTGTGATGCTCTGTGAAGTAAGCGGGGTGCCCATTTCTTATGGTTGGTTAGCAGGTGACAGAGCTCCAACTCAGGTCTCTTTGATTCTGAATCCCTAACTCACCACCAGCCACTGAAGCAGCCCACTACTCTGACCATCTCTGTGTGGCTTCATCATGCAAGGAGGATTCCTCTCTAGTCTCCATCTGTCACAAGACAGAACTCAGGACAAATCCCATAATGCACAAGGTATGGGAGGAAGAAATAGGTGTTCCTGGCAGGAACCTGCAAGCCAAGGATCTCAACAGAAGAAGCAGGCATGGGTTACTCTGTCTTCTCACCATCACCTGGGGGACTTGTGTGGGCCTGAACAAACTGGGCTGACACTTCAGGAGAGGGACTCTGCCTGCATAACTCCGTCAACTTCCCTCTTACACAACAGAGCGGAGAGCAACCTTGCCAGGTAGGAATGATCAAACGACCAGAACACCAGGCAGGCTGGGCTCAGGTGCCAGCTGTTTCCAGGACTTCTCTGGAAAAGCCAGCTTCCCGGCACCTGGGGACCCCGGAAACCTCTCAGAAACAGTTCAGGCATAGTCCCTACCGCTAGAGGAAGGAGCCCCCGGTCCTTGTGGGAAGCTGAGTTCAGGTGCTGCCCCTCACACTGGGAAAAGAGAACCCACTCACCCCTGTGGTTTAGAGGTCGTTAACTCCTGCAGAACAGAGACCACACCTTGCTCACCTTCTTACCCCTGGCACGCAGGAGGTTCCCACTGATTGCCCACCAGGCCCAAGACAGGCACTGTCGGTACAGAGCTGTGACAGTCATGGCCCGTGCCTCCTGTGACCTTGCACTCCAGGGTGATGATAGATGCAGGTAATGTGTGAAAACTGGGAGATATGTCTGTAGTGCACACCATGGCATCACTGGGTTAACAAATGCCTAACCCTTGTGGGAAGGGGGAATAATTAAGATGAGGTAAAGAAAGGCTCCTGGTGGAGGTGACAATGAGCTAAGAGCTGAGAGAAGCTTTGCCTGACAGGCTACAGAGCACTTCATCCTAAAAGCACATGTCAAAGGCCCCTTAGCTTGAAAAGTGCAGAATTGGGGAACTCTGAGTAGTCCACTATGGCCAGAGCCTGGGGTGGCCACGGGCCAGATTAAAAAGAGCCACACAAATCCTGTTAAGGCCTTTATCCTGTGAGCAGCGATGAATAACGGGCGTAATAGTTCCAGTGGGACCTGGTGTTTTGCTCCTGGGTCACTAAGTCCAAGGATTTGGGAGTGTGGACTCTCAGCCTGAGGAAGACAGACAGCCACGCTGCTGTGCCCGCACTTGGCCCAGCCCAGGGAGGGTGAGTGGCGTTTGTTTTCAGAACCAGTGTCTTGCAATAAAGACTTTTCCCTCCTCTTCGGCTCCTAAATATCCCTCTGGAAACTGATGGTTTTTAATGAGCCTGGTTGCCTAGTTAAGAGCTAATAAGTCACTAAAGACCCCCAGGCAGCCAGGTCTTCCAAACACGTACATGGGTGCACAGATTTAGCAGAAACTGAGATCTTCCAAAGAATCCTATTGGCAGTAATCAAAGGCGTGTTCACTCTGCGTGTCCCCAGAGGCCCTGCTCACTCAGGCTCCCGTGTGCTGACACTCTCAGGATGTCCCTTGTATGGAGTCGGGTGGCCATGAGAACACTTTCTGCCCCGCTGGATGGGTCACAACTATCACTTCCTAGCCAACAAGAAAGGATTAGGGTTGTTTCTTTTTCTGTAGGGGCCACAGGAAGTCTGTGATCTTGCGGACCTCTGTGGCCTGGGGACGAGGCACAGTCTCCTCTGGCTCACACGGATGTGCTTCTCCTTCATCGTACCCAAATTAAAGCCTTGCCTTTGTGTCTTCCCGTCCACAAGTATTTCCTACAGCCCTACTAAGTCTGCATCATCTCCTTGGTGCTGAGAACACAGCCGTGTCCAAGACGGGCCCCAAGCTTGTTCTCCTGGAGCGTGTAGTCTGCAGCTGGGGGCGGGGATGGGCAGAGACAGTAACATGTGCATAAACTTAGGGTGTAGTAGATAGTAATGTGTGCCATCGTGTTGCTAATGAGTGCTTTTATTAAGGCTGCACTTCCCAAGCTCCTCTAATTGTAAGAATCGTGGAGGAAGTGGGGGTGTTAAAAATAGAGGTTCCTGGACTGCACCCCAAAGCCCTTGAATGAGAATGTACAGGAAATGGTCCTGGGAGTCTTTTTCTCCAAGGCACACCCTGGGTTAATACTTGAACAACTGTTTTAAAGGCTGAGTGGCTAAAGGAACACTCAGTCTGCTGCAGAGGTTCTTAGCCCTGGTAGCCCATTGGGATCACCTGAGGAGCTTTAAAACTACAGGTGCCTGGCTCTCTGCATGCCTAGAGTTTCTGATTAAAGGATTTACATATCTCCAAAGGCCCTGCACGTGGTCCCAGTGGCAGCTCGACTTGCCCACCTTCTTGCCTCCCAGACACACTGCAGAGCGACCACATCTCTGTCCTCTCTGAACACCAGGCGGAACCTTGGGTGAAGGACAGTGTGCAGAGAGTCAAGCAAAAATGGCACAAGATGTGCTCCTTTCCATCTCATTTGACTTCTCATATTTGGAGCTTAGACTCCCCCCTAGTCTGTGAGCCTGAGCACCTGTGGCCATGACGAAATCTCAACAATGGCACAGTGATCCCCCACCCCAGGACTATCTGCTGAACCCCTCCTCTGCCAAGGTCAGGATGCCAAGAAAAGCCTGGGCTCCATAAACACGGGCTATTTCTGAGAACTCAAGGTAACCTCTCAGTAACTTTGACACTGGATCTCTGATCAATTCATTGAGCACCTATGGTGTGCCAGGTATTGTGCTTAGGAAGGCAAAAATGAGTAAGACACACACCCAAGTTACTGAAAACCTATTGGTGGAAATGGATGCATATCTAATAAGTTCCACACATGGGATGAGGGTCCTAGTCATGGGAGGTACAGAGTGCCGTGAAACTGCAGGAAAGGTTCACAGAGGATGTGACGTTTGGGTTAGACTTGGAAAGATAGTAAAGGTTCACCACAATGAGGGACACAAAAAAGATGATCCTGAGTCTTAACAGGTAAAGACAAAAACGGCAAGTGCAGACCACATGAAAGAGCATAATTTTGTGTCCAGCATGGCATGAGATTTGGGTCTCCAGGAAATGGCAAGAGATTAGTTCTAGACGGGTAGGCAGTGGCCTTGAGTCCAAGTCAAGGAATACAGACTTTATCCAAAAGAATAATTGATGGTTGACATGATTGTATTTGCTTTAGAAAGATTTCTCTGGTGGACACAGGATGCAAATGGATTAAAAGGGTGAAGAGCACGAAGGCCTGGAGGTCAGAGAGGACTCTGTTGTCCGAGGAATAGATGACAAGAACCCAAGGTGGGACTTGAGCAGGTTGGGGAGGTACAGCTTCCGAGAATGAAAGACAGGTGTGAGAAGGAGTCAAGGATGACCTAGGTTTTTCTGCTCTGTGAGTGGATGCGTGGTGGTATCATCTGTGAAAACAGGCACAGGAGAGAAGTAAGTTTGGGGAGGAAAATGGCAAGTTCGGCTGCTGAGGTAAGGTGCCTGGTCCACAGACAGCTGGGCATTGCAGCCTAGAGCACGGGAAAGTTGGAGCTGCCGTCACAGACCCGAGTCAGCAGCTCCCAGGTGGCGGCTAAAGGCTGGGGGAGGCATGAGGTCTTCAGGAAGACCACGTGCAAGTGTTACAGGAGAAACTCGGTTCCTGCTGACGCAATAAAGAGCGACAGATCAGCAAGGCTGTCCGTGTGCAAGCAGGGTTTATGGGAGATACATTCTCGTGAAAGAGAACAGGTCTTGCTGAGGTGGGGGAGAAAGGCAAGAGCCAGGGTGGCAAGGGCGGGGCGGGGCGGGGGTCGCGTGCAAGAGCATCAGGTCCTTTGTTCTGAGGACTTACATAGTTGGCAGGATGGGGGTGAAGAAGTTACGTATTGATTGATGGGTAAATATGGTGCCAGCCTTCCCAGGGGCGACGTGACCACACAAACCTAGGTACGTGTGGGGGTCTGTCAGCCTGAATCCTTACCTTGCTCCAGACCCCGTTTATTCATCTTGTTGTAAAACAGATACGTGACAGGAAGCAGTTCATTAAAGTTGGGGCAGTTACCCAAAGTTATTTATGGGCTCTCTCTGTAAGCATTAGGGACGCCCTCATAAAGGAGATAGTGTCTAGACGTAGGCAATTAACCAGAGTTGTTTTATGGGCTTCTTCTTTGGGCACCGTGGATCCCCTCCTTCCTCCTTGTAGGCCCCTCAAGGCTTTCTTTCCCAGATAGTGGAAACGATACATAGAATTTCAAGGGCTTCCCTCCTCCCGTGCTGACGTAGTGTTTCTTGTGATGCTGGAACACCTGGCAAATTTATCAGACCAGGCTCAGGATGCTGAGTCAGTGGGTGAGACTTGTCTCCCTCCCCCACCCCCTGCCTTGGTTGACTATCCATCCTGCCTACATGCTAAAAGGCGCTGCCTGGCAACCAGGACACTAGACAGTGGCCAGCAACAGTAGCCTCAGGGTTCTTCCTGTGCTGTCTCCTGCCTCAGCTCCCCCTGAGAGACGTGGTTCTTGGGTTGCTGAGGGGTGACAGTCTGTCTTCTGTAGCTGCTTCAGGTGTCCATGGGACAGCAGACCCTGCCTATCACCAGCCATGAGACTCTCGCCCTGTTCTATCTGGAAGTTGGTGGAGAATTCCTGAGACTGTCGGGGGCACTGCACGTTGGTCAGAGGACATGGAGGGAAGTGTCCCTCCATTGGCCCGTGAGAAATGCTGGGAGCCTCCGGTCCCAGAGTTCAACAGTTGTTTGTGACAATCAATTGCAGCTTTTTATCCTCTGTTCTAGAACAGATAAATTTAGTGAGTAAGTTGATTATCTTGGGTCCCAATAGTAATATTACTAGTACAATTAATAATGGTGCTGGAAAGGGAAGAAGTAAAGAGATAAGCCATGAATTTGAGTCCCAAAAAGAGGTTGAAGTTGTAATCCTAGATGTGGCCTCAAAGATGCTTTGGATGTTTTGCTGGACCTGTCCTTATCTGTTAACGTAGAAGCAACACTTTTCCTTGAGGTAGAAACATGCTCTTCCTGCTGAGGCTGTGAGGAGTCTAATGCCTTTCGATTTTGGAGGGCAGCTCCAACTAATGAGTCCAGTTGCTCTTGGAGTACTGCAAGCATTTCCCCTGTTTTAGTTAATGATTCAGCTGTTTCCTGTGGTAGGCGGTGGTGGATTTCTAATGAAGCACCCCCTACCACTGCTCCCGTGGCAGAGAGAATCCCAATAAATGATATTAGAGAAAAAGGCACCAGCCCTTTTGAAAAGATGTCCTCGTCCTCACAACAGGAGCAGGAGGGAGGTGTTTTCCCACACTATGGAAACTTCAGGAAGAATATACCCGAGGAAGCAGATTCCCCTCTGCTGTGGAGGGAGGGTCCAGTATGCCTGGGACCCACAAATCCAACAGACTCCTGTCAAAGCGGGTATTTCTGCCATCCAAGCAATTTCTGCCAGCTTAACTGCTGTGTTTCCACAGAGGCATATCTGCCATTGACTAGCTGTTTGGTCCTTGGGTATCTAGTGCCCCACCACTGTAATCCTTGTGCCGCCAGTGAAGCTGTGACCAGGGGGTCTATTATGGGGTTGTGGAGACTTGTGCTTTCTATAAATTCAGTAGAGAAAGAGCCCCTCTTCAGACCAAAATGCATGGAGACTCGAGGGCTACCATCCAGAGTGATACAGTCCTCTTTCCTGTGGGAGGAATTCATTAACATGATAGGATGGCCTGCCTTGGCAGTGAGCTGTTTTTGGAAGTTTTTGTCTAAAGGCAGGCTAGGAACAGCCTGCTTTGGAAAGCAGGTGTGTTAGAAATTTGTTTTATCCCCTGGCTTAGGAACTCCTCCAGAGATATAGGGCACTGCAGTGAGGAAAACTCCATGACTAGTGTTTGTGACTGGGGGTCTGGGATTAGAAAATCTTGTCAGCACTGGCTGTCAGCAAGCCTTCCCACAGGCATCCCCCTGGAGCATCACTGACAATGCAGAAGGGGAGCTGACCTGTGGATGGTTTATTAAGTGAGAAAATAGAGGCCCTCTAGGGGAGCGTTGATTGCCAGTGGAAAGAGTCCTGGGCAATCGCTTAGCAAGGTTTTGCGTAGCTATGATGCCCCATGGGCTGGAGTGTACAGTCTTTTCATCCAGGATAACGGAGACGTTTGCCCCTTGTTCCTGTGCCAGTGGCTGGGCGTAGGCCCAGCTGTGGGTGGAAAGTCAAACCCGACAGGGAGAATTTAAGTTTAAAGATTGGGCCATATGACCGTCTAATTCATAGGCAGTTTTAGGTGGAGATTTAGCATAAGCGAAAGGGATTGAGGGGTGAAATAGGAAGGTACTGTCAGATTCAGGAGCAGTCCCGTGGAAAAGGCACTTGAGGTCATCCTGCCGTCTGAGTCGACTTCTTTCTGAACAGGAATTTGAGGGCCTCCAAGGGGTTCGCAGGTGTAGGTGGGGTCTGGATTCCTCTGCTGGTCTGGGGAGTGATCCGGATCAACAGGAGCTGGCTTCACCCTGGAAATATGAACCCAACTATTGACCCCTAATAGTTTCACAGCCAAGGCGGCACTCGGAACAGCTTGTTAGGGTCCCTTCCATCTCGGGCTAAGTGGATCTGCAGGGGATCCTTCTCTCCAAGTTTTAGAAGTACTCAGTCTCCTGGAGAGATAGTGGCCTGGAGTTCTCCTCTGGTTATTCCCATATTTTTGCAATGCTTTCTGTACCCGCCCCAAGTTTATTATACGCTTCATGGCTCGATGGGTCTCAACATCAAACATTAAATCCAGAGTTAGGAATGGCCTGCCATATAGCATTTCAAAAGGGCTGAGCATATTAGCCTTAAGGGAGCCCCTGATTCTCATGAGGGCTATCTGTAGTAATTTTACCCAGTTCTCAGAAGTCTCCTGACAGAGCTTTGCTGATGTTCTTTTTGAAGTCTGATTCCCCCACTCTACCTTCCCAGAGGACTGGGGTCTCCAGGCAGAGTGGAGGTCACATTTTATGCCTAGGGCCTCAGAGAGTGCTTGAGTGATCTTCGATGTAAAGGAAGGCCCGTTATCACTTTGCAGGGAGTGTGGGAGACCAGACTGGGGTATTATTTCTTTTAGGAATGCCTTAGCTACTGCTGTGGCCTTCTCTGTCCTGGTCGGAAAGGCTTTACTCCACCCACTGAAGGTGTCTATCAAAACTAGCAGACAGTCGTATCCTTTATAGGGGGCATCTTGGTAGAATCGATCTGCCAGTCTCCTAGATAGGTTCCCCTCTGCCGCACAGGCTCTAGCAGTGGAGGAGGGATGGTTTTGCCCAGGGCTGTTGTAAGTGCAAAGAAAACAGGCTTGGCAAATGTTCTTTATAGTAGTCGTTAGTCCTTTGCCTGTAAATAATGTATTAACTACTGCTGTGGTAGCATTTCTTCCTATTTGGAAGGAGTCATGCAGGGGCCTTTAAAGCCTTCCATTGAGAGGCCTGGGGAAGAGAACTTTCTGGCCAATGCAAATCCAGGGCCTTTCCTGAGTGCACCCACCCTCTACAGTCCAAGATTTCCGCTCGCATTAGTGACCAGGCTTCGGGTTAGCATTGTCTACGGAAGGGAACAGTGACAATCCTGCGACTGGCTTCTTGGTCCGCCTTGCTGTTCCCCTTGGTAATAGGGGATGTACCCTTCCGGTGACCCCTACAGTGCATTACTGCTGCCTGTTTAGGGGGTCTAACTGCTTCTAACAGATTTAAAATTTCCTGCCTGTGCCTAGTGGGGGAATTCTTTGCAGTAAGGAGCCCCCGTTCTTTCCAGATGGCAGCACGAGCGTGCAGAACAAGAAAGGCATATTTGGAATCTGTATACACATTGGTCTTTGTTCCTCGTCCTAGAACAAGTGCTCCAGAAGGGCTGTAATCTCTGCCTTCTGGGCCGAGGTTGAGGGTGGAGGGGATTGTGCCTCAGTGGTGCCGTGTAAACTGACCACTGCGTACCCCGCCTTTCACTGCCCGCTCTGTACAAGACTTCTCCCATCGGTGAACCACTCCTCATCGGGGTTATCTAAGGGCTGGTCCGACAAGTCAGCCCTGCTGGAATTGTTGGACTAAATCTCTGAGCAGGAATGAGCTAAGTCTGGAGATCCGCTAAGGAGGCTGGATTTAAAGCATTGCAGGTTTTTGTAGTTACTGCAGGCTTGTCCCGGAGAAGGGCCTGGTATCTGGTTAATCTACTTCCTGTTAACCACAGGTACCCCTTCGTTTCTAATACACGTTGGACTTGATGTGGCATTAGAACCTTTAACTTTTGTCCAAGAGCTTGCTTAGTAGCCTCCTCTGTTAACGTGGCTGTGGCTGCAACCGCGCTGAGGATGGAGGCCGGCGGCTGCCACACTGTCCAGCTTCCTAAAGAAACATGCAGCCCCGGGTTGAAGGTCATTTCCTAGTCGCTGGTGCTATTCCCTTCTCTGCAATGTATAAAGAAAAAGGTTTATTTAAGTCAGGGATGCCTAGGGATGCCTTGACTAGAACCTGCCTAATTTTCTTTAAAAGCCTGATCATGTTCCTTTCCCCATATATAACGGGTTCAATGTCTAGCCCCTTAATAGCCTCATATAAAGAAAGGCTTTGCAATTAGCCCAAAGCTTGGGATCCAAACCCTGCCGAACCCAGCCATTTCCGGGAAAGAGCGGAACCGCCGTTTGGTAGCAGGCGGTGTTAGCTCAGCGATGGCCTTGATTCTCTCTGGTGACAGCTGCCTAGGTCCTGGAGTTAGGATGTATCCTAAATAGCTTACAATCTGTTTGGAAATTTGGACCTTTTCCTTGGAGACCCAGTATCCCCTTTGCCACTGGCGAAGTTGATGGCTTCGATTAAACTGGACCCTTTCTGCAGATCTCAAGGCTTGTATAAGTTCAGCTCCTCGCCCATGAGGATTCAAAGGGAGGGAGGATGGCACTAGTCATTTGCTGTATTTCCTGCAAGGACTGGAGGCCAATATAATATTGTTCAACCTAGCAAGAGAGGTCCCCACTGTGGCGAAATACCTGCCACCTATAGGGCCCTGGGTGGCTCGGGTCTCAGGGATCTATTGGATTAAAGCACAGAAGGTGTCTAACGAGGAGAGGCAAGCCTATCTCTGTAAAATACGGGAAGGGGGCTGGGCGAGAGAGGTGCGGGGAGTGAGCTGGGAAGCAGGCTCTTTTGCCATCAGAATGCTCCCCCCACCCCCCTCCCCACCCCTCCCCTGCTCTGCTCAGGGCAGGGCTGGAGAAGTAGTGGCTGAGATAGCACGCTCAGGCCTCAGGTGGTGGCAGAAAAGTGGCTGCAGTTTAAAAGTATTACTTTTTTTTTTTTCTGCGTTGAGGAAAGCAGGTCCCCTGCTGCTTCCACAACCAGTTTGAGTTTGAGTAGAGTTAATTACACTATTGTTCCCAGGAACTGGTAGCTTTAGGTGTAGAATTTAGTGTTTCAAAGACTTACCTCCTTATTTTTCTTTGAGTTCTACAGTCTGGGAGGAGGTGAGATTCTTCCCTCTTTGTATCCTTTTTCCCAGGAAAGGTGGGTGCAGTGGAGCCAAGCCTAATTCGAAGCTGGAGTTGAATGCAGAGCTTGGGTTAGGCAGGTAAGGATTAGTCCTTAGGAGCCCAAAGTGTTGCTCAGCTGGAGTGTTGCTCAAACACAGCAATTACTCTGTAAAACAGGTAGACCAGGGAGTGGTAGAGATGTAAAGAGAGCAGTCAAAGAAAGGGAGAAAAGACTTAAAAGTGAGGCAAATTTGAACAAAAAGTCCTAGTAAGGAGAATAGGACCTGGAAAGGCCAGGGCTTTCCACTACCAGCTAAAATCTTGCTTTCTCCTCTTGAGAACTAAACCTAAGTGGGCAATGCGCCTCATGGGTGGGAGTGGGATTGCCTTCACAGTATTCCTCCTGTTATGTGGGCTTCTGCTTGCAACTGTCGGGAAACCTAGCATTCTGTCCCGGCCCACGTCCCAGCTTTTCCTCTCACGGGTGTCTTTGTCGCGCGGATGTCCTTGTGGCTTTTAACTGCTTGACCTGAGTCCCAGGGTGTGGCAATTTCTCCAGAGGGAGAGAGCAAGAGGTTCCCCGGGCAAAAGTAACATTGCCCCTCCTTGCAGTTCCTGCAAGGGGTATTCAGATGCAAATTGAGTTGCTAGAAGCCACCGAGGGGAGGGGAGCCAGAAGCTGCAAGCTTAAACTGACTTTTCTCTTGGCCAGGTTTAGAGGCAGGAAAGGCTAAGGAATCCATGTGGTGGGTCAAAATGTGTCGTTTCTGAGTAGGGCTCCCAAGGCCATTACCCTTTGGTCATCCCTCACTCTCAGCCAGGGGGGCTCATAGTGCTGGATGACCAGCCCTTATTTTGCAGGTCCCCAGATGAGCCAAAGTTACATAATGATGGGAGTTCCCTATGAGGTCCTTGCACGTCTTGGGATTGACCCCAGGCACCTCCACGTGGCCCCCACTCAGTTAGGGATGCCTCAGAACTCTGGCCGGAAGGAGGAAGTGCCTCTTTAGTCTTCAGAGCCGGAGCAAAATCTGAGCACTCATTTCAGATCTCATTGTTTCTACCTCCAAACAAAGGCCTATCCCTGCCCCCGCACAGCTTAGCATCTCCTTTATCCCAAAGGGTGAGAAAGACAAGAAAACCTTGCTGGTGAGATCATACTCACCGCACTGCAAATGGGTGGAGACAAAAGGTGAGATCCTCGTCCAGATCCCAGTCACAGCACCAATTTATGTCAATGGGAGGAGGCAGGGGGCAGGAACCCAGTCAAGATCCCTGTTTCTGCACCACAAGGAGAGACATGGGGAACACACCAATGGGAAGATCCAGAATTGTCTGAAGAGTGTGGAGAATTTGAAAAGAGACTGAGGGCTTCAGTGCATAACTGGATTAGACAGGTCATCAGTTCCATTGGGACCTCAACAATATTGATGGAGACCTTACTTGTGCCATGGCTTGTGGAGGACACTGAAGATACAGATGTAGGTAAGGTGCACGCTGCCCTCATGGAGTTGAGGTCCGAGTGGGGTGAGCAGAGCTTCCACATACAGGAAGCCAGGTTGTAGTTGAGTTAGGGTTCTTGGGCTGGAAGCAACAGCAACCAACTATGACTAACTCAAAGTAGTCATAATTTATTGGAAGGATGTGTAGTAATTCACAGAATACAGATGAAAGTGGAAGAACCAGGTCTCAGGGCAAGAATCAAGAGAGTGGAAGGGATTGGTAAGAGAGGCTGATGAGGAGGCTCTTCCAGGCTCTTACACCTGGTGGGAAAGTCCAGTCCAACCATTTTCAGTCTTGACACCACATTGTAGGAGTTTCTGACACAGCTGGCACTGATTGGCCCAACTTCAGCCATGGACCCACCCCTTCGCCCATTGAGATTTTCTCCAAAGGAGGGGCGGTATTTCCTCAAAGAAAAATCTAGAGCTCTCATCAGATGTAGAGAAATTGTTGCTGAGCAGGTTAAAATAACAGATGGGAGGTAAGTCCAAAAGGTGTCAGCCTATTTCAGTAATTTTTGCAAAGATACATAGAAAATAAAGGAGGCTGAAGCTTAAGAGGGTTACAGGGTGAGAGAAAATTTTAGCTGTGTGCTAGCAGCTGGAAATAAGGAAGCAAAATTTAAACAATGACATGACAAGGCAAAATGAGCCTTAAGGAAAAGTCGGATCCCTGCCTTCCACATGGGCACAGAGCAGGGAGATGCCTAACCAGTCTCCTTGCACATTATCACCATTAGGCCTCAGCACTCTATTCCAATGACCTAAGGGGACCTAAATATGCAAGGTTGTTCTTTGGTGGGAGAGAGAAAATTTGAAGTGCAGAAGAGCCATTTGACCCATGGCATGATTACGTATGTGATATTGTTTAGTCTGGTATCTGTATCATCCTTTAGTATTTATAATTTGGTTTTGCAGCTGACGTGCCAGTTAGGAATTAGGAGAGTGGAGCTTCACTTCAGTTTACAGCCAGGACATTTGTGTTACTCTGAAGATCATTGGAACTGGTCAGAATTTTCCAAATTGGTAACAGAGAGACGTTCATTGGCGCCCCTGCCAAGGGTTCATAACTCTAGTCAAATAAGCTTGGAAAATGCCACATCCTCACTTTATCTCTTGGATATTCTTCAGTGTATGAATGGGCATTGCAGAGAAGTCTGCTTCATGGCTTGTCAAGTCAACTTGTTTGTGTTGGGAGAGATCAACACAATAACCCCCACAGGGTTTGAAAGTCCTTAAGTTTAAATGTACTGTTACATTTACACGATTCTGTCTACTTTCGTCAGAATGACCAACATCTAATTACAATGTATGCCAAGGTCATAATCTAATATAGCCAGATCTCTAAGAAAAGCTAGCCAAAGAATTCTATTCTAGTGCATTGTGATTGTTTGCTAATAGTTGCATCCAATTTTTAAAAAAATGGCCTATTCCAGTCACAGGAGATCATTATAAACATTGAGCCTGGAAGCAAAGTATCAGTTGTATCAGCTAATCAGTTTCACAGTGAATTTGAAAGTTCAAAAGGGTCTGGGCAGGTCTGCAGGGAAGGCAGTAGAGAAAGAGACCTGAGAGCACAGATGAGCCCCTGCCCGCCTCTTCCTCTGAGACCAGTGAGAGGGCACAGTGTGGGTACAGATCATAGCCAGTTTCCGGACAGAGGAGAGAAAAGTTGGAGGTGTGACAGCTTTTGTCTTTCTAGTGTACTGGGAGACGGACTGCATGTTAAGAGTGGGTATCAGGAATAGGGTTGGGAGCTTACGGTGAGAATTTGGAACACGTACTATGAACAATCTTAAGGGGGCCTGTAAAAACAAATACACCCAACTACAGAGCAGTGTTGAGGCTCAGTGGAAGATGGAATTAATAAATACAGGAAGGGTCCAGTTGCCAGGGTCAGCAGTTTTCTCTCCTGCTGTTTGGCAACGCAGAGACAGAATTAGAAATGATGAAAGGTTGGGTAGATGCATTGTTAGGGACTGGAAGAGCAAGTAGTAGAAGGAAATTGATAATGATGGTGAGGGTGGTAACCACAATGATGATGATGATGAAGAAGAACAGGAACAGGACGAAGAAACTGAAACAATTGTTCATTTGGTCTAGAGAAGGTATGGAAGAAAGTGAAAGCAAGAGGCTCGTAGATGAATTTGAAGATCAAGTACAATGAGTTTGCGACTGTGGTAAATGTGTAAAGAAATAAGGTTGCAGTCTGTATTGATGTCCTTGGCATTTCTTGGCTTGTATATATCACTCCATGCTCTGCCTTTGTCTTCACATCGCCTTCTTTTACATGTGTCTCTTCCCCCCTTTTGCTGGCTTGTAAGCACATTCCTCATCTGGACTTTGGGCCCACCCTAATCTAGGATATCATCTCAAGATCCTTAACTTACGTCTGCAAAGACTCTTTCCAAATAAGGTCACATTCATAGGTTCTGGGCAGATACATCTTTTGGAGGGTTACCATTCAACCAATACATAGTCCTAGAGTAGAATTTCAGAGTGAACCATTTCAGAATTAGGGCAATTCCAATGATAAGACCCAAGGTGCACAGCAGTCAGAGTTGTTAAAAGAGAAAATGGAGATATTTGGTCAAAGAACTATGATGCCAGGTTATTGAGTAGGGATGGTACTAGGACTTGGGATGAAGAAGACTAGGAACCAGGAGTCTATAATCCAGAGGACTAAAATGGATGCTTTGGGGGTCAATCATAATGTTAGGAGTGAGGACCCTCTATTGGTGGCTCTCAACTCTGCCTTCAATTGGAATGATCTGAGGAGCTTTAAAAAAGTACCCAACCCCAAATAGTTTTAATCAGCTGGTCTTGGATGGGGCCTAGACATCTGTATTTTTAGAATTCCTTGGGTGGTCTCTTGTATAGCCAGATTAGGAAAACTAGTTTAAGATAAAACATGACCTTCAGAAAGAACTGATGACTCAGAGCCAGGGATATTCCCCTCCATCAGGATCTGAAAGAGAAATATCTGGGAAGGAGTTTCCACCATCACCCCCCAGAATCTCAAGCAGAGCCAGAAAATTAAAAAGGGAGGGAGTGAGAGGTTGCAGTGCCTATCTTCTGCCTGAGGTCCCACTGGGTTGTCCTCCTGTGCTTTCCCGGGGATGTATTTCAGCAGGAAAAACACCAGGACTCTTTCTTTTTCTCTTTTCTTTTTCTTGTGGGGTGAAAGTGCTGAGAATTTCTGTTTTGTTCTCAGTTAATTCAATGATAAGGGATTCTTCTATTTTGTTTATTTTTTTCAATTACAGTTGACATTCAGTATTATTTTGAATCAGTTTCAGGTGTACAGCAGAGTGGTTAGAACTCATTTCTAAAATACTTGCTATTCCTATAAAACAAGCCTTTTCCCCCAAAAAGACTTTCTGATATACTTGGATAAGTCCCTTTTGCCAGACAATATTCACTGTCTTCCTTCATATCTTTTAAATATGTAATAACTGCATTAACAATTTCAGGCAGCGTAAAAGGTTATATAATAAAAAGTCATTCCCATCCATCCCTTACCTCCTCACTCTACTCCCACCCCCTCCCCAGAATCGACTTTATCAGTTTCTTGGTCCCCTGCCTGAGATGAAGCTGCTGTGCCTTGCCCTTTTTCATTTATTGCTCAATCTTGGAAATCATTCCATGTTAGTACATTCAGATCTACCTAACGCTACTAAGTGGCTATTCCATCATTATTTAACCCATACTGATGGACATTTCCTGTCTTAAAGCAAATCTGTTAAAAACTAAAAAATAAAATCAACAAGAGATAACGTGGGTTTCTCACCAGGTGAGAGCAGGTGAGCCTCAGATTTCACAGAAGAGAGGAGGGGAATTCCACCTGGGAACTGGGTGCAAGGAAATGATCCCAGGGCTCCCAGGGGAGCCCTGTCTGATGATGTGCTGCTTCTGCCCACAGGAGCCTGATGCCCAGGACCCTGGAGAGCCAGATCACGCTGGAGAAGACCCCCAGCTATTTCGTCACTCAGGAGGCCCCTCGTCGGATCTTCAACATGTCCCGAGACACCAAGCTGATCGTGGTGGTACGGAACCCTGTGACCCGCGCCATCTCTGATTACACTCAGACGCTGTCCAAGAAGCCAGACATCCCCACCTTCGAGGGCCTGTCCTTCCGGAACCGCACGCTAGGCCTGGTGGACATGTCGTGGAATGCCATCCGCATCGGCCTGTACGTGCTGCACCTGGAGAGCTGGCTGCAGTACTTCCCCCTGGCTCAGATCCACTTTGTCAGTGGAGAGCGGCTCATCACCGACCCCGCTGGTGAGATGGGGCGGGTCCAGGACTTCCTGGGCATTAAGAGGTTCATCACGGACAAGCACTTCTACTTCAACAAGACCAAAGGGTTCCCTTGCTTGAAAAAGACAGAATCGAGCCTCCTGCCTCGATGTCTGGGCAAATCAAAGGGCAGAACTCATGTACAGATTGATCCTGAGGTGATTGACCAGCTCCGGGAATTTTATAGACCTTATAACATTAAGTTTTATGAAACCGTTGGGCAGGACTTCAGGTGGGAATAGACCTCCGACATGCAAGGGCTGTTCTGTTGGTCTCTTCCATGAGGTTTGTTCTTAGAGCTTATCATCCTCTCAGCCCAGCAAAGCCAGGCCCCAACCCCCTCCCCATCTTGGATTCCATCATCCTGGGAACAGGAAGCCCAGCCAAGACCAAGAGACTGGGGGTCCCTGCCACTCGCACTCCGCAGTCTGTCTAGACAAAGTAGATCTGCCTCTGGAATGTCCAGTCAATTCCAGATGCTTTCCCTTCAGCCCATAAGCTGCCTTGGGAAACTGCTTTAAGAAGAGTGGATCTTCCCATTATGATAGCTGTTGTAAGTGGTGATGGTTCTGTTGCTCTGAACATAGCAGTCTGCCCCTGTCACTGTCCACCCCAGCGTGAGCTTGTTAATTCCGAGTGTCATGTACTTCCCCCCTGTGCTGAGCTCTCCTGAGCCACCCGGGTAGTGGTATGGGAGACCATTCTCACCCTCCTGCCCTTGGCAGCACATCCAGAGATGCAGAGCAGAAGCACCCCCCTCCCCAGCCACCTCTAGGAGACAGACCCTTTGATGATGGCACAAACTGGAGCTTTCTAAGGCTATGGTCTTGGCTCTGCTTGAAGGGCAACTGTCTCTGAAAACCACTTTGTGACTCTCCCTGCTCCCTGTGGACAAAAGCACATAATTCTGCTGTTACGGGTACTTGCCTCATGTGAGCTTTCATGTTCAGCATGTGACAGAATCATGCTTGTCCATGTGAAATAAATGTGGCTCTCTCGTGTCCTGAATGTGGACTTTTCTATGTAAGTCAGGCTGGAGCATGACTCATTCATTCAGAGCCTCCATGCAAAGCAGGGCTGGTGCCAGGGATGCTCAGGGAGAGCAGGGAGGGTGCAAAGATGCGTGGGTGTAGCAAGGGTGTGGAGTGGGTGAGGAAAAGAAGCTCTTGCTGGCAGAGGCTGGGGCACAAGCATCAGGCATGGAGAGATCTGTGGGGACATCTTCTTTGTGAAATGTAAGTCTGGCTATGTCCACTCCCTGCTTAAGCTTTGCATCTCAAGGGCCAAAATCAAGGCCCAGGGACTAGGAGGACATCAGATATTTTATTGCTAAGCCATCATGGTGTTCTGAAATCATTTCCGACATTTAAAACTTGGGGAGGTTCATGTAAAAATATGACGTCCAGACTTTTTTAATGGACACTTGCCTGCACTCCACCATGGCAACAGTGGGCTCCACCTTCAGACAGGCCTGCACTCCCCTGTCTTCCAGTCTCCACCAGGCACCCTAAATGATTTGATCATCTGCCCATCCCCTGCAGGCATTTGAGACACTGCTTTACTCTGGGTGTGTGCTGTGACCTCAGAATAAAGTTCAGATGGTGCCCAAACAACCCCAACTGACAGTCTCTGGGTCCTCCCCTGCTCCTCCTTCCTCACCTTCTGCTCCAGCCACAAAGAACTGCAGGCCTTTTCTTGGCTCTTTCATGTGTTTGCCTGGACAGTTGCCCCCACCCTACGTCCCCAGCTAATGGAAGCTCCATGCTCCCATAAGACTTCAGTCAAGTGTCTCTTGCTGAATATTTGTGAAGCCTTCCCCAACCAAGCTGAGTGAACTGCTCACTCTTTTGTGTTCACTTGGTAGCGTATACATACCTACTATAGCTCTTATTACACTAGATAATCATGACTTGTTCAAATGTCTGTCTTGACCATAGACCGTGAACTTCTTGAGAGTCAAGCTTGCAGCTTGCTAACATGTGGCAGGCACACAGGAAATGTTTGCCAGATGAACATGTAAACGGTTGTAGGGATGTTAGAGGCCTGGGGGTATGGACAGAAATGTCTCAAGGAACTGTACTTCGAGATACGTCCCCGATAGTACCCACAGGTGGCTAGGAAAGACTGCTGAACCTCCAGGGCCACTTTGCCTTTGTCTGATGTCCACCGGGCATCATGGAAGTTTCCTGAAAGCAAGAGTCTGGCTTATAAGACTGGAGGACACAAAACCCTGAGACACTAGTTCTGTGTCTCGGCCTATCTTCCTGCCCCAAACATTTCACAGGAGATCAAATGATGGTACCAGAAGCCACTTCTGGGAGTTTCTCTCCTCTGTGCATCCCTTGTGAGCATGGCAAAGGGACACCAAAGCTGTGAGAGTCACCACCTCCCAAAATCTGGGGCCCTGAACCTATGGTGACCAGAAGAGGGATGGGTTGAATGTGGACATTAATGAATAGCTCTTACATTCTTTATCCAAAAGTGTTTGGTGTCCTGTGGTCCTGGGCCATCTGGTAGCCAAAGCTGTATCCAAAGGAAGACAAGTGACATTGGACACAAAGAAAACCCCCCAAGAAAGAGTTGGTGAGATTAGGTTGCTTATCCTGATGGAGGAGAATCCATTTAGAATAGATGGAAATTCTGAATTTTGTGTACATGAAGGCAGCTTCATTCCTTTGCACTACAAACATTTCCAGACCACCCAGACTAAGCAGCCTCCTAATATTCATGAATAAGTTAGGGTCTACTATAATTAGCATAGGGATCATTGCATGCAAATGAAAGATGCTCAACTACCTTAAAAATCCTGGTTTAATTAAGTGATAACTAGTTTATATGAATCTGCTCAGCAAACTCTGATTCTTAATCCAGTAAAATGTACCCTTTTCCCAGGCCACCCCAGGGCAAACTTGCACAAGTTCCAGATATTTGTGTGTGCATTTGCAGGTGTGTGTGCATGTGTGTGTTTCTCACTACCAGTACAGGGTGTATGGTGATTCCACAATACTAGGGATTTTGGCTCCTTCCATCCTAGTGCTCAGCCCATTCCACCTTGTATGCAGCAGGGAGTACAGAAATAGATGAAGACTGATCAAAAGAGAACAAGCAGAACCTATGGACTCAGAGCTTGCTACAGCAAGGAGTCTGCATTGAGAATGCTCCAGGCATGCCCTGATTGGAGATTATCAGCAGAGGCAAGCTAGAAAGAAGCAGACTAACTAGAAGCAGGAATCCTATGTGATTGGTTCACGGGCATATATGACTTTCTCTGGTTGGTTCTGAGTTGGAAGCAGAGACACAAAAAAATAGGAAAGCTGGCATCTTTGACTGAGTCCTGACCATTGTGGGCCAGTCACTGCAGAGATTGCAGGTCAGAGTTCTGTTGTCATATGTGGCCTTGCTGTTGTCCATTCAGCTTCTTGAGAGCAAGTGGCAACTTGGGCAGAACCAACCTCTTCCACTTGAGGCTGCAACATCCTTTCTACTCACAGCTTCTTATGTGTGAATGGTGCCTCCTAAGGTTTGTGCAAAGGTGTGGGATCACTTCTGTTCATGTTCCCTGTGGGCAGAACTCAGTTACTTGGTCTCATTAGTTGCAAGGGAAGCTGGATGCATGATTGTGTTAGTCTCTGTTCCTGCTCCCAGACTAGTGAGGATCAGAGCCATATCAACAAATAATTACTCTCCAATGTAGCAACTGAAATCATGTGATGAGGGGCACAGGGAAGAGAGCAGGAACTTTCCCAGAGGAAGTGAGAGGGGAGCCATGTCTTAAAAGATGAGTAGGAACTCCTCTGTTGGAGAAGAGTCTGAAATGCCTGGGAGCATGATTTTTCTAGGTGGAGTCAACTGGGACCAAGGATTAAGGGCACTGGGATAAATCCTGGTCACTGGGTCGGCCCCTGGGCCCATCTACACCACACCCAGTTCAGAAGACACTGTCAGTTTTCCCCAGAGTCAGTGTGCTCATACCTCCCTACCTGGTACTAAGGGTAGAAACGCAGACCCACTCTTCCTCCAGGATAAGATGGGCCGCTACTCGACTTAGACTCATTGAGACATATGTAATCTCCTCATTCTCTCACCGCACCCGGCACCAGACAGCTGAAGAACCAATTCAGATGGCTAAACAGGCGTCCCAGTGGGGTGCCTCACACTGTGACAATGAACCTGGCTCTTGATAAACTTGGCTCCCTGGCAAGTAAGGGGAACATGTTGCTTTTATCCTTAAAAAGGGGGGGAGCATGTATACCTCAACCCCCAAAACAAACTTAGAACAAATTTTATTCCATTTCTCCAGTGAGAAACACAATATGAATGTGCTATTCAGGAACTGTACTCCTCACTGCTCTTTACTGACAATAGTATCTTAAACAAATTAGGGATTCATTCTCTCAAATGAAAGAGGTCAACTGAAGAAACCCTGAGCTGGACAGTGTAGGTCTGGCACCGTAGCTCCATCACATTATATTGTCAGGGACCCAGGCTCCTTTGTCTTTCTGACATATCACCCTTAGTCCTTGGCTTTCATCCTTATGGTCCAAAACAGATGCTGGTGCTCCAGCCACCACATCCACGTTTCAGTCAGAAAAAAAGAGGGAAAGAAAGAAGTCAGGAAAATATTCCTCATGACAAAATCAAACCCATCTGAGGAGATTTCCCAGAAAGTCTATCCAGTAATTCATATTTTCATCACATTGACCACCTCTAGCTGAAAGGGAGGCCAGAAAATATCATCTCTTAGCTGTACACATTTCTCCCTGACAGCCAGGATTTTGATGTTAAGGAAAAAGGAGTGAGTAGTTATTGAGAAGGCCATTGGCAGTCTCTGTTATAATGAAGCTGTCTCTTAGATCACCAACATCTCCCAATCAATCTTCAAAATGGCTCCAGTACCTCCCACATTAGAGACCTCCAGCTTGTCTCCCTGTCCCTTCCACTTCTCAAGGCAAATGCTCCCACATCAAGTTCTACCTGCCAGCACTTGAATGTGGGCCAAGCCAAGGAATCCGGGTGTAACGTCCCTGAGGGCAGAGTCAGCTCTCAGGAGTGAGCAGCAGCCGGCTCTAGCACACCCTGTGTCATCTCTTCCTTCCAGCCTCCCAGCGTAGGCAACACCTGAGAGAAAGAGTCAGAGGCCCTGGAGCTCCCGATGCACTTGTGCCTGGTGCTGGATGGACCCTGCGGTCAGGATGCAGGACTGAGAGATGTGCACAACTCTGCAGCCAGTCAGACTGCGTTTCACCTGATGATGTAAAGGGGTCAGTCACATCACTAAGCATGTATTTCACCTAAATTCAATCATATTCTGTTAGAGAGCAGAGAGGGGTGATTGAAATCATGTGAGTAGTTTTATCAGACATTTTGCCCGTGAATGTATAACCCAGTGACCATGACAAGGCATCATGGACCTTTTTCCCCTCCATCCCTGTTGCCCATCACCGTGTGACCATTTTGCTTCACTGATTGTGGTTCTATTGTTGATTATCACTTATTTTACACACTCCACAGCCCCTAAGTGTGAGCCAATTCCTTCCTCACATGCCCAGGGGGGTAAATAAACAAATCCATAGCAATGGCAGGTAAACAGTACTGTTGAATCAAGGGGATTTCTCAAGGTGGTTTTGCCTTTGTCAGGTGGCCTGTTGACTCTACAACCCAATCTCTGAGTGAGAGACAAGTCCACTGTATTTGCCTCCATCACGTGGCATCTGTATCCCTTGTGGACACACACACTCAGAGTGCAGCAGAAGTGACTAGACAGTGAATAAAAAGTAGTAAGAGACAAGCAGGAGAGGATGGAAGGTCTAGTGACTTCTTAGTTCCTGCACCAACCTTCCTCCTGCTTGCTTCTGTGGGCACGTGGTTGACACCCCTCCGTCACCCAGCAGAGTTTTCCATGGAAATGCATGTGTGTGCCTCAAACAACTGCAGAGGAGCCTCTGTGACTGACATGTGTCTGCTGAGCCTCAACTGGCCAGAGCATGATTGACATGTGACTAATTGGATCACAGCCACCTGACTCTTGCCTTGTGGGTCTGGCCAACCCACACACCTTGGCCTGGAGCTCGAATGAGGAGTATAAGTCTGATTGACACATGCCCAGTTTTGCAGTGGGGCTGGCATCTTGACACCTACCGTTGGGTCTGCAGTCCTGCTCTCAGGCTTCTGGGAAGGGGCTCTGTTCCTCTCTAAGCCCCAGAGCACAGGGTACCTTGACAGCTTGGCTGCAGCTGCGTCTCAGCCCCTGACCTGACCTTCCTGCCATGCTGGGCATTTGGCTACACTGGAGTCCAGCATGTGCCCTGCTGTTCAGTCTACCCAGACAAACCTAGCTTTCATTGGGTTCAGTTCCAGGTTCCCAAAAGTGGCTTTAAAGGCATCTCATGCCATATTCAGAGTCCAGAACCTTCTCTCCAGAGGCTGTATCCATTCAGAGCCCGTGGGCAGAGGCAGAGTAAGGAGACTCTGGGTAACCATTCACAGAGACTCAGTGATAAAGTGGCACAGGCGAAGTATTCAGGACACAACATTGTTTATACGGGACTCTGATCTTTCCCCTGACTTTTAATAATGATTACATGACTTGTAAACTGGTTTAAGGAGATAAAAGCTTTTCATATACTTCACATCATTTTCTCTTGGTAATAACTAAGATTTTTGTTCTCATTTTGCAGAGGAAAGGAATTGAAACCCAGAGATGTTTTAAAAATCCACTTGTCAGCCCTGGGTGGTATAGCTCAATGGATTGAGTGTGGGCCTGTGAACCAAAGGGTTACCAGTTCGATTCCCAGTCAGGCCACATGCCTGGGTTGCAGGCCAGGTCCCCAGTTGGGGGTGTAGGAGGGGCAACCACACATTGATATTTCTCTCCCTCTCTTTCTCCTTCCCTTCCTCTCTCTCTAAAAAATAAATAAATAAAATCTTTTTAAAAATCCACTCATCTAAATTAACAACGCCAGGACTCAATTCTATAACTTCTAGCTCCAAATTCCTTGTATTCATGAGGAAGAAACTAAAATTTAAGTTGTCTTCTGGGGAGAATTTGACATCAACAAAGGCTGTTAGATCTGGGAATGAAGAACAGATATGCATTGTCTTTTAGTCCTGTATACTAATTTCTGAGAAATGGGGATAATAAGAAATTGGGCATAACATCCTGGTGTTTTTGTTTGTGGCAAAATGAAAGCAGAGAGGGGTAAGGATTTGACCCAAGCCTGTGTCAGAAGTTCAACTGACATTTGGAGAGCAGAACTGCTGCACGGATCAACATAAAATTCCAGATCAAAGCTAAATCGTCGAGAGAGAGAGAGGATCATGTCAAGAAATGTTTGGGACACACGATGCAACATCAGTGAGTTCAAACATAGCTCTGAGTTTCCTAAGAGGCAAGGCAAAGAGGAAAACCAGTGAGTAGGATGCCTCATATAATCCAATGACATGAGCTCAGAGGAGAGAGGACCAGTTTCTGAGGAGGCTCTTCACATGAGAGCTGCTGGTCAATGTAATGTATCCTTGATAATTATTTTCACAGGAAATCCTGGGACAATCCACATGCTAGTCTTTCTTACATAAAATAGTGATAAAGATGAAATAGTAAGAGCATGGAATAATGGGACCAGAAAGGGAATTCTGTCAGAGATCCTGGTGACATTGTGCAGAATTACAAGTGATGGCTGGTACGAGTTGACAGAGGGATAAAGCCTGGAAATTCTGAGAGGGAATAATTATTATCTTATCCTTCCTAGAACATCAGCCATCTGATTCTGGCATTACCTGAAGGCTAATGGCTCCCCACTAAGGATGTCACTAGTGAGCAACTGAAAGACAAGTATTCTATGACTTCATGTGAAATAAGACCTTCTAACGAAGAAATTGGGCAAATTGTGAACAGAACTTAGAATTTATAATAAAAACAATGAAAAGCTTTATTATTGTAAAAAGAGGATTGCTAGAGTTAACTACTGTCAGAGCCAGCAGTGTGTCTCCCAAATGGTCCTCAATTAAAATATTCAACACATGCCCCAATCCAACCAGTGACCTATATCAACATCCCAAATTGGCAGTGAGTTTTCTCCCAACAGTCCCTCATGGTTCAAAGTAAAGTAATGTAAAAACTGTCCTTTTATACAGAGACTTTATAAGGACTCGACCATAAGATGACTCTATTTTTTCTGAGGGACTTTTTCAAGGGGGGAGTGCCACCCCAGACATATGCATTTTCGGAGATAAGTTTTCAATTTTGAGCCCAAGTGCACAGCCGTTAACCTTTTGGTAAAATCTGGCAGCAAAATGACCCATAGGTAACTGAGTGGATGTAACTCCTGAGTAGGATAACTTAAGTGTCCCATTTGGAGGCCAAGATTTTTTTTTCCAAATACAGGTTTTCTTTTTGGTATAATTCACATTTAGCTTATTCTACCTGGCACCATTTAGCCAACAGTTTTGGCTGTTTCTTCTTGTCCCCTGGAACATGTGACTACAACCTTGAAATCCAGTGGATAAAGAATACTAGTCTACCCATTTGATGTAACAATAGAACATGTTTTTAATTCACCTAGAAATGACATCAAATTGTTGAAGGGCAGCCTCATTTTATGCCATTTTAAAACAATCAAATTCACTATCCTACCCACTCTGATTCTTGCTGAATGTAGAAAAATGAGAGAGACAAAGAGAAAGGGGGAATTAAAACCCTTGCATCAATAATAGGACTTAGACCACATGCCTGGACCCATAAATGAATTGCATATATGAAATGAAAGCCAACAATGTACCAAGGGTATTAGGTTATTTGCTCTAACCACGCCCTATTGAGGGAAACAGTCAAGCCATGACCGATGGTCAGATGAGGGAACTAAAGCTGCGTCCTCCTAGAGAGCATTAGGACGAAAGACCCTAATGTTTGTGAACACGGCCATTTGAGCACCATCCTTACGTTTTGGTCATATCCACACACCACCTGTGCTATTATTACCTCAATCTTTTCCTTTTCATCAGCTCCTTCTTCTTTAGTTACATTTCTTTAAAAAGGAAACCTTACATTTCTATCATACGTGGAAACTTAGTCTCACTAACCTTGATTCATTAAAATACAAAAGCCTAACTGTTACTATCAGGGGATGTCTTTGCCCACCCCCATCCCTTTGGTTTTGAAGAGAAGGGATTTTCACAAACATTTCGAGATTCTTGTCTATCCTCTCTCCTCTTCCTAGAGGTGGTGAGAACTTACCTGGTGGTAGGGGTAGTCACTGGTCTACATTTCCCAATTAACAGGAGCTAGTGTATCAAAAATCCTTGTTTTTCTCTCTTTCTCCTTCCCTCTCCTCCCAGATTGGAGTCAGACAGTGATCTAGGTTAAAGGTCTGTTCCTCAGAGTCACAAATCCCCTCATGTGGTCAGGTGGGGTGAGGTGGGGAGAGCATCAGTAGGACCCCTCACTTTGAAAAAACCAGGTCTTGTTTTAGCCTTTATCATGGTAAGAAGCCTATTTCAATCTCCCATCTGCCTGTGCTTTGGTCTTTTTCTCAGTTGGTTCAGAATTCAGAGAAAAATAATAATAGTACTTTACTGGGTCTCTCAAATCCTAAGAAATAGGAAGAAAAATTTAAAAATCATCAATATGCTACCTAAAATCGTCTCATGTACCAACAATGAGATATTCCTCCCATTTTGAAATATTAAACAATGATTTGGGAAGTTGTAGCACTTTATGTATTTTTTCTAGCTAGACTAGATTATATTTTGAGTTTAACCTGATGGACTTCATCCAAAGACTAATGATAATAATTTGTAATAATTGGGGCAATAAAAACTGAGACTGAAATCTGAAGTATTCTGGGGGCCAAATGTTTTCTCCAGGAGCAGGGTAATATTCATATTTCAAACCCGTTCGGTACAACAGGGGATCCAAGATGGCAGCGAAGCAGTGGGGAGCTGCACTCACCTCCTCTCAGATCAAACTGTTATCACAACTAAAATATAGAACAATCGGCCTGAATAACCACCTGAAGAACAGCTGAACAGAAGTCTCATAACCAAGGATTTCAGAAGAAGCCACTTGGAAATTGGTATGAAGGCCAGAGAGGCGAAAAGGACTGGCCCCACACCCATGTGTGGTGGTTGAGATTTCTCAGCTGCAAATTGTCCCCCCTGAGAAACACAGGGTCTCAGCGCCATGTTGGGCTCCCTAGCCTGGAGCAACAGAGCTGAGAAAAAGCACCCACATAACATCTGGCTGTAAAAATCTGCCCACCACAGAGAGGTGGGAGTCTGCTAAAAACCTAGATACTCTCTTAAAAGATCAAAGCACAAAATCTCATTCACAGCCACTCACTCTGGGCTCCCTCAGATCCTAACAAATATGAAGAAGGGAGGGCAGATTGGATCGACTGGAATCATGCACTGGGCTGTGTAGCTCTGGCAAAGAGCTGAAGGGATAGCCAGCAGGGTCCCTGTGCTGAGTCCCTCTCCCACACTGCCCTCAGACACCATCTTCCTTGGGTGGAGCACTCCCCTTCAAACTGCATCAGTCAGGGGGAATGTAATAGCCTCACCCTCCCAACTCCCTGTCACCAGCCCTGTCTAGCTCAAGTCCTGTGGAGGAATCAGCTGCCTGGGCCATGGTGTAGACTTTCTGGGAGGGCCCTTGGACAGCAAACTCAAGAGGTGTTAGAGACTGAGTTGTGTGACTCTGGGTGAGGGCCATTTCTTCCGCACCTGCACCATGAAGACCAGAGTGGACACAGCACACCAGAGAGGTACCAGTCATTAGCAATACCCACCCCCCAGCAGGAGATCCACTAGCCCCACCCTCCTGACTCCCAGAGGCCTGCCTTGGCACCATGAGACATAGTTATTAAAATGTTATTGACTGTATTTCCTATGCTGTACTTTACATCCCCATGACTATTTTGTAACTACCAATTTGTACTTCTCAGGTCCCTTCACCTTTTTTACACAGACCCCCATGCCCCTCTCATTTCATAACTCAGTTTGCTGATTTCTTGATGACAGCCATTCTGGAGGATGCGAGGTGATATTTCATTATGGTTTTAATTTGCATGTCTCTGATGATTAGTAATGTTGAGCATCTTTTCTTATGTCTGTTGGCCATCTGTTTGTCCTCTTGGAAAAGTGCCTATTCAGGTTCTCTGTCCTCTTTTTAATTGAATTGTTTGTTTTTCTCATGTTGAGATGTATGAATTCTTTATAAATTTTGGGTATTAACCCCTCTTCAGATGTATTACTGGTGAATGCCTCTTCCCATCCAAGATGTTGTCTTTTCATTTTGTTGATGGTTACCTTTGCTGTGCAAAAGCTTTTTAGTTTCTGACAGAAAATCGAACCGTATGGAAGTCCAACAACCAAGAAATTCAGAAACACATCCAAACCGGTAGGAGGGGCGGAGAGGACTCGCGCAGCGGGGCGGTGGCTGGCGGACCGGGGAAAGGCGCAGCTGGCTGGGAGAGGTGGTGACTGCGGACCAGGCATCCCACTCCCTCGTGAGGATAAACCGGGAGGAACAACTGAGGAGCAAGACAAACCCGGCAACCCAGAGTTCCAGCACAGGGAAATAAAGCCTCAAAGCCTCTGATTGAAAACTCCTGTGGGGGTTGAGGCGGTGGCAGCAGGAGAAACTCCCAGAGTCACAGGAGAGCTTGTTGGAGAGACCCACAGGGTCCTAGAGCGTACACAAGCCCTCCCACCGGGAATCAGCACCAGAGGAGCCCAGTTTGACTGTGGGTAGCATGGAAAGTGACTGAAAACCGGCAGAGAGAGGAGCAACCGCCATTGTTCCCTCTCGGTCCCCTCCTCCGAAAACAGCATCACAACGCAGCGAAGTGGCCGCCCCGCCCTGGTGAACACCTAAGGCTCCACCCCTTACTATGTAACAGGCGTGCCAAGACAACCAAAATGGCCCAAATGAAAGAACAGATCAAAGCTCCAGAAAAAATACAACTCAGTGACCAAGAGACAGCCAACCTATCAGATGCACAGTTCAAAACACTGGTAATCAGGACGCTCACAGACTTGGTTGAATTTGGTCGCAAATTAGATGAACAAATGAAGGATATGATAAGGGAAATGAAGGAAAATATACAGGGAACCAACAGTGATGGGAAGAAAAACGGGACTCAAATCAAGGGTGTGGACCAGAAGAAAGAAAGAAACATTCAACCACAGCACAATGAAGAAACAAGAATTCAAAAAAAATGAGGAGAGGCTTAGGAATCTCCAGGATGTCTTTAAATGTTCCAATATCCGAATCATAGGGGTGCCAGAAGGAGAAGAGGAAGACCAAGAAAGTGAAACCTTACTTGAACAAATAATGAAGGAGAACTTCCCTAATTTGGCCAAGGAAATAGACTTCCAGGGAGTCCAGGAAGCTCAGAGAGTCCCAAAGAAGTTGGACCCAAGGAGGAACACACCAAGGCACATCATAATTACATTAGCCAAGATGAAAGATAAAGAGAGAATCTTAAAAGCAGCAAGAGAAAAGGAGACAGTAACCTACAA